>VZTL01054587.1:6151-19541 GCA_013400535.1 Scopus umbretta
AAAAAAAAAAAACCAAAACAAACAAACAAACCTGCAGTGAGTTTGTAGTTTTGGTATCCAATAGTCTTAAACTTTCTCTTATACATGTGAGGTGTGGCTTTGGTGCTGTTACTGAATTAAAGCAGAACCAAAAATGTCAAAGCTTTTGCTCTTGCTCACGGCAGGAACTGAAACAGGGCTTGTATTGTTCAGTCTTAGGAACTGAAAAATCTGTGGTAGATAAGTTGCACTTATAAACATATATTGATTGCCTATTTTAAGAAATATCACTAACTCTTTGCATCTCTGGATACTTAGATACCTTTTGACGAGTAGATGCCTTTTCAGTAATGGTTGTAAAATTTTATATGATCTGTTGTGAAGCATGCCACTGTCAGACATGAAATCCTCATGGTAGAACTGGACTGGAATTAACAGAGACCTAGAATTTAACAGCCAGCATGCTTACACATTACTGCATCTCTACAGCACTCTGTTACAGTGCTCTTGGCGAGATGGCTGGAGAGGGATGTCACTCCATCGCTGGGTAATTGTTCTGTAAAGGCAAGTACCTGATTTTTTCCTCCCATCCCCCATTACTATGATTTTGATTGGAAGCAGCTCTTTGTTCGTGTAAAACTAGCGTGAAGTCCTTTACTGAAAGATAGCGATGTCTTTGTATCAAACAGTGCCTGTTTCAAACTGTTACACTTGTCTTTGTTTAATTGGACTTGCCAAGGTTTCTGGGAGAATGAAACTTCTATCATCTCCTCCTGCGAATCACTTTAACCTGCTGTCTCTGAGTACGAAAATCTCCCTTTCATGAGCAGATGGAATAATATGCTAGCTGGATTCTGATATTTATTAAATTGTCAAAACGTGGAGGAGAGCACCGAGAAGCACAGAATTTGCAGATGTATGTACATGTGTCATTTTTATGCTCATTATGAAGTCTTTATTGAGCACACGGGATCTATGCACTTCATAGCTGCTATGTAACTCTGAGAAATGTAGATACTTGTAACTTTGCTGTTAGAATTGAAGCATTTACTAATAATATACTACAAACTGAACATCAAAGAGGTTGCTCAATTTGTGTCTTAGCAGAGCTAATTGATGCTGTTAGGTATGCAAAGTGCAGGTTTTCTTCTGAGGCAGGGTGAACTGCTGAGCTGCAGTCCAAGCACATACGACTGGGCTGCCCGAGTCCTTCTCACAATTTGTTGCTGACTCACTGGGTGACCTTGAGTAAACCTCTTCCCTTGGCATATGCTTGTCTGCAAAGGAGGAGTGCTAGCAATGGCCTCTGTAGTTATTCTTGGATGACAAGTTCTGTGAGACTGCAGATTCGATGTAAATTATTTGTTTTATTTCATGTTTTATTAGCCTTATAATAAGCACTGTGTGTTGGTAATAAAAAGGAGGATAGGGGTATGTGTGTTGAGGGATAGAAAAGAGGGAACTGGGATGGAGGACTGCTAACTAGATGATAGGTGGGGTGTTGAATAACTTCATCATTGGCTTCCTTGATTTTAGAGTATATGCTTGTTGATCCTGCAACAAAAAATTTAAAAAAGCAAAAATAATAAGAAAAGCTAGTGCTGAAATTTAAAAATAAAATTTCTCCGAACTTAATGTTACTTCTAGTTTGAATAGGTATGGCTTTTTGTATGCATACATGTCTGTGCTTAGGAATATACATCTCATGGAATTAGAAAGAGATAGTAGCATTATGGTGGACTGTCTCTGTAATGGGTCTTTAATACCTTTTCTACCCCCTCTTGACTGATAATTTTATCCTGTTCAGACAGAATATATTCTAGCTTTCCAGATCTTTGACTTGTTTCAGATAGCTACTGTTCTTCCTTTTTTTGAACTAACTGTCCAAAAAATTACTGAGTTACAAGGGTTTGTAAAAAGAGCAGCCCCTAAAGCCAGGAATTTCTCTCAAATTAGTGGAAAAGTTTAAGGCAAATACTATGTGATCCTACAAGATCTTTATAACATTGTAAAGCAGAAGCTTATACTTTTCCAGTTGTTCACACGATACCAGCTTCCAGCTGGCAAAGATCCTTGGCATCGCACTTGGCTCTTGTTTTGGTTGGGATTTTAAACATACTAATTTCAAATTTTGTCTTATTGAACAATGTATTTTAAGACTGCTGGTACCTATAAGGATTTGGCTTTTAAAAGGAAGGACTGCCGTAAAGCTACAAGACAATTTTTTTGAATAGTTTGTCAAAACCTCTGAAAAATAAAACACATACCATGAAGTATCACTGTTGTGACACAGCAGATTTCTTATGAATACGCAAGGCAATTTAAAGCAAATGCTGTTACTTGTAGCAATATTATGAGGAGCAGCTGAGGGAACCTCAGTTGTTCGGTCTGGAGAAGAGGATACTGAGGCGAGACCCTATCGCTCTCTACAACTTCCTGACAGGAGGTTGTAGTGAGGAGGGTGTTGGTCTCTTCTCCCAGGTAACAAGTGATAGGACAAGAGGAAATGGCCTCAAGTTGCGCGAGGGGAGGTTTAGATTGGATATTAGGAAAAATTTCTTTCCTGAAAGAGTGGTGAGGCATTGGAACCGGCTGCCCAGGGAGGTGGTGGAGTCACCATCCCTGGAGGTGTTCAAAAACCGTGTGGATGTGGCACTTCAGGACATGGTTTAGTAGTCATGGAGGTGTTGGGTTGACAGTTGGACTAGATGATCTCAGAGGTCTTTCCAACCTTAATGATTCCATGATTCACACGTGGCTGTTTCTAAACTCATGCTAAATGCTGATGTGAAAATTTCTTACTTTTTAATTAATCATATGAAAGTCAGTTAAGCTAAATGAGTAAATTCTAGCCTTTGTGTAAGGGGTTTTCAAGGTTAAGATATAAGAAACAGACTTCAGGTTGTTCAGGCTTAGGAATCCAGTTGTTTCTATACAGGGCTGCCTGTATTATTTGCTTGTACCCATAGAAATGCTAAATGAATGTCATGCATATTTATATAATGCATAAAATGCTGAGGCAAAATAACAAATAAACAAGCCATATGTGAGAGAAACTAAAGGCCTGAATAGCCTAATAAATTAGACTTAAGTTTAATAAATGCTAGGCCCTGAGGAGCACCAGTGGAAAAGTAGGAGTTCTTTTTGGAAGCCGAAACCTTTGCTTTTCCATCATTTGAAGGACTTTGGGCAGAGAAGTGTGTGTAATTGCCTTATCAGTGACAGATGTATGAAGAATCTTGTTCAGGCTTTAAAACTGCAAACTCTCTAATACCTGGAACAGTGAGGAAGAGAGTTAGTCCATGAGTAAGCCTATATTCCCATTGAGGGCCAGTCTGACTGGCAATCTTATATCGGCAATCTCAGTCACTTTGATAATGCTGTACTGAATGCTGTGTGTGGGAGTAGGGAGGAAAATAGCCTTGTAAACCTTCATTGCTGCAGACTGTGTCTTTCAGTAAGCTGTATAAGAGCAAGACAAAATAGCTTCAATTGCTGGGTCAGTCCAGGGCACAAAAAATGTTATTCAGCAGCTCGAAACTGATCTGGAAGCAAACTACTGCCAATAGAGAGCAATGGCACAACATCTCCCTTCATTCTTACCCCATTCAAGGGGTGAGCCCATAGAGTCTGTGCGGGCTGAACCCCCTGCTGGTGCAGCACCAGACGGAGCAAGAGTCATTAAGCCAAGGAATGAGAGTTGCATAAAACTGTTTTCGAGGCCTATGCGTGGCTGGAAACTCCCCCTGGATCTGTTTACCAGGCAGGAAAGACTGTACAAGAAGTGTGTCAAAATGCATTATTTGTTCTTAAAAGTTCTTGAGTAAACATACCGGTGTTTTAAGACAGTATAAAGAAAAGAATATTACAGCCAGTTTCTTAATGCACTCAACACTGCTCCTACTGAAGTGCTAAACCCCCTGATTTTATCCTTTACTGTAGATGATGTAGTATGGATGGTTGTGTAATACTTTGACATTCCCGTCTCTCTTGCATTTATCTAATAAATACTACGGTAACATAAACACCAGTGTTACACATGTAAAAGGATAGTCTATTTTTGTAAGGTCTGAGAAGCCTAAGGCCTGTTACCTGTATGGAACCTATCTAGAAGCCAATTTGGTGTAAGAGAAGGGGTCTTGGAGGGAAGAGCTTCCAGGAAGCAGGTTGGCTCCTTTGGCAGACTTGGGAACAAAAAGAGCCCACAAACTTGTGTAAACAGGGTGAGAGGTGTCACCAGTCACAGCCTCCAGCAAGGGAATCTGAGTTGGGGAAAACATTTTATGTTGAGTGTTTTATTATATATATATATTTTTTAATTATTATTATTATTTTTATTGTATAAAAGGACTGGTTCTTAGTGTGAATGAGGCTGTGTAGTCTTCGGCTTTGCTCACTGAAAGCTCATTGAGTCTGTTTTTTAAAAAAATAAATGGGACATTAACATGCTTGGTATTTAATGAATACAGGATGTCATTCATAACTTTGATTAGTAGTTAATTACTGATAGTCTTTAAGGAGAGAATTTCACATGGAAAACTCTCCCACACCCAATTACTACTTCATCCTAGTCATCTTAATTACCAAGAAAGTTTTTGTGTATCTTTATTACACATAAACACTATGTAACATAGATAATATAGATTTGCCTACTTTTGCACACAAAAGCAACTGTGTCCTGCCGTTTGCACACCATATTGTCACATAAAATGTAGTAAATACTGTAATTAACTTTCTTTCTACACGTGTTTTGTGGTGTTAAATAGATTGTACAAGCAAGTTACACTCGCATTCTTCTGAAACACCTGCTTGAGAATTCGTATTGCTTCCTACTTCAGAAAAAAGAGAAAGAATGGGAAGATTTTTCTTTGTGTCGACAATCTGATTAAGACAACAAGGTAGCAGGAACGGTATCAATTCCTATGAAAGCACTGTTGCGTGATGCACTGCCTGGCAGCCATTTGTAGGCCCTCCATCTGGGAATTGTGGCATAGTAGTCTGCAGTAAGGCAATATAGAACAACAAACAAATTGCAGTTGTTGACCTGTTTTTGGTAGTCCACTATTGCTGGCAGAAGTTTAAATGAATCAGGGTTAGGGTTAGGGAGGGATTTGTTACGGGGATGCCAAAACAGAAAACTGTAATGTAGAAGAGGTGGGAAAGTGAGTAATGACTTTTGTCAAAAGAAGTATTTTGCAATAACAACAGACTAAAACAGATCAGGAAGGTTTCCATCAGTGTTCCTGGTAGTCATTGAAGAAGTATTTCTAGGCAAGAACTTGCTTAAAGAACTTATCATTGCTTTGATTTCTGCTATATCAACTTCAAGGTCAATACTAAAAATAAGAAGTAGGAAAAAGTTCCCACAGTCATTCTGTCCTCTTTAAGTTTGTTCACTATATAGAGGATGGAGATGTTTGTTGTGCATTTTGCTAAGTGTATGTTGCTGAGGCTATGTGGAACGCTCTATAAAGGTGCACCCTTCACTGGGTTAGAAACTGGCTGGATGGCCCTGCCCAGAGTGGTGGTGAATGGAGTTCAACCCAGTTGGTGGCCAGTCACAAGCGGTGTTCCCCAGGACTCAGTACTGGGGCCAGTCTTTTTTAATGTCTTTTATCAACGATCTGGATGAGGGCATTGAGTGCACCCTCAGTAAGTTTGCAGATGACACCAAGCTGGGTGGGAGTGTCAATCTGCTTGAGGGCAGGAAGGCTCTACAGAGGGATCTGCACAGGCTGGATCGATGGGCTGAAGCCAACTGCATGAGGTTCAACAAGGCCAAGTGCCAGGTCCTGCATTTGGGTCACAACAACCCCATGCAATGCTANCACGCCATGGTATTTTCTCGCTCATTAAGTCTTTGTGTTGAAAGGCATGATCTGTGGCATGATCTGTGCTTTTTCTACCTTGGGCTGTGATGTATTCACAATGTTTTACATTGAATTTTCCAGTTAGATTGTTTTTGCTTTCTGGTGATTCTTTTAAATATAATTTTTTCTATCTGCTTTTGTTGCAACCATAGCAGAGAGCATCATATTTTCTGGTTGTAGTATGGTATATTAGGTGGAGACTGAATGGGTAAAGGAGAGAGCAAGTGATGTATATAGGATACAAGCGTTTGTTGCTGACATGTTCAGGCTGTTGACATGTCAAGTCCCATTCATAAAGGGCTGCATCTGTGCCACTTTTATTTATGTGTAAATAAATTCTTTGCTCTGCTGGAAATCCCAGGGAATCTGGTACCAAAGCAAACATCACATTCTTAGAAATCAAAGACCAGAGGCAAGAATGGGAAGATGCAATCTTCTTGCATGTAATTTGTATGTCTGACAAATAGATGTCTTACTAACAAATTATAAATCAAATTAATATTATGGATATAAAGCTTTAGACTGGGAAACAAGGTACTGCAGTAAAATGTCATGCGTTTTTGGCAAGAAGTATGCTTTTTTAACACTTGAACATTTGGTGATAAGAAGGAACCCCCTTCCCTCCCTCCTCTGACTGTCAATGAGAATTACTTTGGACAAAAAGCCAACGGTAATGTACATTCCCGTTACAAACCATTGGCCAAGCAAAATTTCTAGCAACTACTGCAGAGAACTCACAGATGTGCTCAGCACTGTATTCCCAAAGGAATTGCCTTTGGAATTTGGGTCATTCTTGTTACTGTCTACCATACGTTATGCTTAGTCATTTTAAAACTGAAAAGCCTGTTTCCACAAAGTCTTCAAAATGTGGATCAGCTATACAAGGATATAGGGAGGACTTCTGAAATATTCAGGGAAACTGCTTTGCAGTTACCTCGTGCTAAGGATGTGATTGTTGTTCATGTTATTTTTCTGCTCCGAAGATTAGAGTTGGACCCTGCCTGTTGCTGTTTGAGGTGTGGAGGACAGGAAGGAGGGTTTTTACCTCTCTTGTACTGAAAAAGGAGTTGCGATTATTTCCCCCCATCCTTGCCCTTGTAGTCCACAGACCCTGCATGTATGGACTGTATGTGGCATCACCCCAATTGCCAGAGGAACTGTCTCTAGAACAGCTAAAATCTCTAAAATAGCTGTCCATATTAGTAGTTGTCTTTTTTTTTTTTTTTTTCAAACCTCCTGTGAGTAGTGCACTCCGTTTAAGAGTTAAAATGGACTAAGATGTCCCTTGTGAACAGATCTGGCTAAAATCTCTGAGAATCTGAGTGCTTTACCTATTCTGGGAATCTAAAGGAACGGGTGGAGGTTGGCATCAGTATTTACTCTCTTACCTTTAAATTTATTTTGCTCTCAAGATATGGTGCTACCTGACATGATGGAATAATGTGTGAGAAACCGAATTTTCTCCACATATTCTATATATTTCAGCTTGTAATTAAAAAACCCCAAACAAACGAACTCGGATGCTTTCTGGCCTTTCCTAACTACTTGAGAAGTGTTGGCAGATTTGCAAGTCATTGCCATGTAAACAGAAATAAAACCTTCATTTTTATAACACTGATCATTTGACTAGAGAGCCATTATATAATAAAGCACATAACTGAATCAACTTTATTTAGTGTTTACTGCCAAAACTACAGGATAGGAATATGTTGGTAACTTCATTACACTGAGTGAAATTAGTCATTTATTAAACATCAGCTCATCTGTGAAATTATTTCTAAAATAGTTTTGTTCTTTGAGGAGTTTTCGGCATGCATGGCGTATTTTGAGTTCTGAATGAATTTGAACAAGTGTGGTTTATGTTCTGTTTTTTGCAGATTAACAGATACATTTCCACAGCAACAGCTTCCCCTCTTTATCCTCCCCCCCGCCCCGCACCATTAGAAGTAGATTTAGCTTAGCAGTTACTGGAAATGAGAAATTAAGTATCCAATTATTTTAAGTTATTTTTGTATTACCATATCTTTTAAGAAGCTGTAGGAAGATTACTAAAGGATTATTGGGTTGTAGGTTTCCAGTGGTTGCTGGTAATTTGTTGTGAATAGCACTCTAACAACTTTGAATGGCTGGCATAATGAAACGTTTCAAGTTTGCCATAATTTCTGCAACATATTGCCAATTGGTCTTTTTTTAATCTCACTGGTATGCTATGCTATGCTGCTGAAACATCCACTTTAGAAAGTATATGTTGTTACATTACTATACTATTTTTATTTTATATGCTATTAATGCTGCAACTTGAAATTGCAGGTTCTAGGTCTATATTCATCCTTCTCACTAAACTGTTGTAAACACTGTTCTCTTTATATGGGGAGGTCACCTAGCCAATAATATTATTAAGATACTTTTTATTGGCAAATTTACTGGAGAATTTAAATACCACTATTAATCTTAATGGCAAGTTTTCTAGAATCTAAAGAACTTCTCTTTTAAACAAATTGGTATTGTGGAATTAATAGATCTGCTAAAATGTAAATACATTCTTAAATGTAGAAAACTTACCTCGATAACTTTTGAATTTTAAGTTGCATGTTTTGTTTTTAATTTTTTTTTTTCTTTTGAGACTTGATATTTATACTGTGGACATTTAGCAAGAACTTTGTTCTAACTCTGTTTTGTTGTCTTCTTGCTGGCCTGACTGCTGTCTTTGCTTGTCTTTGGCAAGTAAATTCCTGCTTTCTTTTAGATGTTTCTGCATTTACATGTTAACGTAGCAAAACCTTCTTTCCCTTTTATTCAAATGTATTCAAATTGCTTCCTGAAGGCTAGATGATAGCAACAAAATATTGTTTTATGCGGAATAACAATATTGGAATATTTACGAACAGGACAACTCAAAGGATGATGAAGATAGGGTGAAGTCAGATGTATCTGATGTCATAAAAATAGTAGCTCTTGGCCTCCCTCTCTCCCTGAGGAGGCTTGTTACTATATACATAAATTGAATTCTTCTTTTCCAACCTTCTGTGCTACTTAAAGATGCTGACTAAGGTGTTTCAGCACTTTGATCTCCTGCCATGATCTGGCCCTAGCTGTACTTTCATCCGCTTCAAAAGTATTCTCTCACAGCAGAGAATTTGGCCATAAGGAAATGAGTATGCAGGGTTTTTTCCTGTTAAATACTGCCTAGATGGCTGTCTTTATTGAATGAATAAGCTGGTAAATTATTCCCTGAGGATTAAGTTTTTAAGCCACTAACAACAGAATTGACTCTGAAACCTTTAACGAACCACGAGAAATGAGTGCAATACTTCCCAGCAAAGGTAATTTAGGAGTTACATTTTTGGGACTGGTCCTATTGGATGCAAGCCTGACATATTTTGTGTAAAGTACAGCTTTTTGTGAAGACTTGAAGTGTGTATAGGGTAATAGATATATCTGTCATGTTTCAGTGCTGTTCAGATGTGGTATCTTGCCTGGCTTCCAGCTCTCTTGCCCAAAAGGCCAGGGACTTTGATCAGTTCTAAGTGTCATGTCTGCCAACCCTCTGCTTTGGAGACCCCGGTATGGCCATGCCTGCACTAGACGTTGCTGGAATTTGTTTGCCTTGTCTGAATCACTTTTACTCAATCACTGACTTATGCTTTAAAACAAAGGGCATACCATAAGAAGATTTATTATTTAGGAGACTACTCTTTCTTCTGTATTCCACAATGTAACTAAAGGTGCCGTCACAGGTATTTAGAGACTCTAGGAAAACTGGAGTAGATGATACTCATTAAGGAACTTGACTTTCTTTTAGGCATTAAGCTTTCAGAGTGCTATTTTCCATAAAGATATCTCCATAAAGATAATTTTATTTCTGTAAATAGATTTTTCTGTGCATGGGAAATATCAATCCAAACATGTAGTGCATCTCAACAAAAATTTGAATGCTTCTGTTTTTTCCTTTTGTGATCAAAATGTGTTGAAATATTATCAAGAAGTGTGACGTGAAACAATATCAAGGCTTTGTGTATCTCTTTTATTTTTTTTCTTCAGAGAGGAAATTGTCATCATACTTTCACCGTAAAGGGGAGATAGGCACAGACAGAAGGATAGAATTCAGGTTTTCTGAAATTCAATCTTGTTCTCTTTCCAAGAGGACACATGATAACTTCCTTCGGTTGATATATTTTTGGTATTTATAAATATCCATGGCAATGGCCAGTCGGTGAGAATTTTTAGGTGCCCACCATGACAAACAAATAACTGGTGTTGAAATGGAATACAAATTTAGTGTTAGCTATGCTGAGTTAACCATCTAGATTGACCTGGTCTAATTGACAAGTTGTTTAGCAGTTTTCATCCTACTTTCATTGAGGCCCATCTAGCAAAGAAGACCATGAATTAGACTCTGCCTGTGTGTTCTTAATAGGAAGAAGATGCCACACTTGTAATTTTGCATGATAATTCTGCTGCATTTTGTTACCCTGTGGAAATGCTTTTTTCATTGCATTGCTTCCATCAGAGCTGTTAATCAAATCTGATTTGGATTAAATCTCTTTTCTTTTGTTTAACAGATGATGTCACTACTATTGCTCAGAAATCCCTCCTGGCTGATGAAAAAGAGAACGTGTCAACAGGAGTAGTCGTGCTGTGGAAAGTCCCAGTACAAACATACCTAGTGACTTAGCTACTCGTGCTGTTTAGTCTTCACCTCTTCAGGTTAAAATTGAACACAACTGCCTCAGAAACCTGTGGATAAGAGAAAGGTACTGTCCGTTGCCAGCATGTTGTCTGGGTAGGAGGAGACTAAATCTACAATACAGATACAATGGTATCATTTATTAGAGACAGTATCATTTGAAGCTTCAAGTTTGAATTTATTTTTTTATACTGAGATAGACTTTAAACCCAACCAGATTTTGCAGCCAGTAAAATAAACCAAATCTGTACTAAGTTTTTGTCTTTGCTTCAATATGGTTCTCTTTACAGGAAGACTTTCTGTGTTCAGTGAATAAACTTCTTGATAATATGAACATTTTCTTACTCATGATTTTTCTGTATTAATTTTGTAAGGCATTCCCCCTGCACATGGTATCTAAAATATGCAGTACAGAATGTTGCTCAGTGGCTTATATTTCTCATACGCTTGCTAACATGACCACTGTCTTACTTCAGCTATACCTGTCACCATTAATAAAGAAGGGCTTTAATTGCTTTGGTCTCAGCTGGGTGCTAAGCTTCTTTGACAGTCTTTCCCAACCTGCTGTTGACTTTTATGTTTATAGTATGCACAGGTCTGGGTATTCAGAAGGCAGATATATATGCTATGCATAAAAAACCACCACAGTATTTTTGTTGCTTCAAGGGACCATGTACTATATGGGGAAAAGCAGCAGTTTCCTCCTACTGAAGTATGGTAAGGACAACAGTTTAACACAATGCCTAATTCCTGGCTTTTTCTCTTGTAGTAGTCCTGCAGTGGAACTGCAGTGGTGATGCAGTTACTAGGATTAGAAATATTAGGAGAACTGGGCAACCCCCACTCTGTGTAACTGTCCTTACTGCAGCAAAATGCCATTGGCTCCTAGAAATGATATTTTTATCTAGAAAGATATTGCAAATATAATCGAGGTTTGTCAGAAAACTGTAATGCAGAAAGAAAAGGAAAGCAGGAGTGACCCATGAAATATCCTTTCCAGGTGGATATTTTGCAGTTCACATATTGAAATTGTTGCCTCTCTGCTGCTCACAAACCTCGCCTTTTTATTTGGTATAATGCATAGTGAACATTACTTTTAATTTCTGAATGGAAGGGTAAAGTATGACTCTGAGTAAGGCAAGTGCTATGGGAAATGACAGCTGTAGAGCGCATGATCATTATTACTGAAAAATTCACAAAGAATGAAAATAAAGTAAAAAACTTAGGGTACAGAACATGCCTTTGGGCCCGTCTGGGTAGTATTTGCTTGCCTTGTATGACGCTCAAGTACAGCTAACAGGTCATTAGTGTCTTTGATTTTAATGCTTCAGAGAATTTCATTGTAGTGTAGTCCTTATAAAGCAACATACAAAGAGTGAAAAAATATGTCTAAAATAATTACATTACTGAACAGCAAATTAACTTCTACTATAGAGAATAGTTATGGTAACTAAATTTGGTTTGGGTGGAACAGATAAACATGTGACCCTAAATTCTGTATTCTGTAATTGGAAGGGCAGTTCAACACTGACTTCTGACTGAGTTTAACTCTTTATGGTAAATGCATGAGGAACTTAAGTTGTAGATGTATCTAAAAAAATCAGCTTCATATCTACTCAGTAATAACAGAAAGTCGATGATGCTCATTTTGAAAAGAAATAAAATGCTGAACTCTAAAACCAGCTGTTGAATATTCTAACTTGGCTTTCTGCTAAGGTCAATGCGGTTTTGATTTTTAAATCTCAAAGGAATCCTATTTAAAGATTCTCCCCTGCCGTTGTCCTTTAGTCTGTCCTGTTCCTGTACATCCAAACAGTTGAACATAGATTAACAAATTGATTTAGGCTTAATGTTTTATTTAGCTGACTCTGCATAATGAAAATGGAATGCTCAAAACAGAGTCTTCAACAACTAATGTATTTTGGAAAGTGGTTTTGCCATGTGCAAATTATCTATAAGGAGGCTTCCTATTACTTGGAACTAGTTTATGAAAATCTGAGCAGAGGGATTTCATCCTCTGGATTGCTTGTGCACACGTAATCCAGTGCTACAGGAAAAAACCCCCTCACTATCTGGTCCCTATTTGTCTTATTTGGTTAGTCATATTTCTTGCATATCAGTGTCTTATTTATTTGGCTAGACTGTTTCTGATATCTCCAAGCTATCTCCTCAGAATGTCGGTGTAAACACAAGCATTCACGCTGTTACATCGTGCAGCTATGTGCAGGCGCTTTGCTTTAGAGAAAGACTGGCTGCTTCTGTGAAAAGTTAGGATTGCTGCAAAGTGCTGGGTATAGATCCAGGCACATTTTTAAAAATGCCTCTTTCTTTGTTTTGCTGACTGATTGTGAAATCTGCCAAAAATGATATTTTTCCCCTCTCTTTAAATTGGTGGAAATTAAATCTAGATAAATTTGGTATTACTCTCATATTTCCATTTTTTTCTTAATATCCTTTGAACAATCCCTCTGAGCTAACTAATCCTCTGTACAAATACTACTTATGTTTCCTGCCATGTGATTACAGATCTGTTACTCTTCAAACACAGAAAAGAAGTGCTACAACGTGCTTGTGTCTGAATACTTTCTCTTACTTGCAAATATAACAGGTAGTACATTTGGGTGGCTTATAGCTGTACAGCTGCTGGCAGAATTTCCACACGCATTTTACCATTAGATAAGTCTGTGGCTGGTAATGGTCGTGCTGAGATAAGATAGGTAATGTTTCACTTAGTCATCTAAGAGTACTTGTCTATGTGTTGAATGTTTGCAAGTGGTGTTAAAAAGAAAACTAAACAAACTTTTCTGACACCTTGGAGAGGTCTTTCGTATATTAAGCTGTCTCATATTAAGCA
>VZTL01054587.1:19559-39206 GCA_013400535.1 Scopus umbretta
AAGCTGTCTCATATTAAGCATAACAGATCTTCAGGCTATTATGAAGCTCCTTGTCTGTTCATAAATGAGTATGAATGGAAAAAGAAGGTATGAACAATGAGAAACCTGTAGCCTACCTGGTATGCGTTGAGTGAATAGTAGTGAGAGATCATGAAGTTGGCAGTTTTGACAATGCTTTAGGATATACTGTCCTTGTAATACGTGGTGCTTTTTTTGGTAAATAGGCTCTCTCATGGTTATGGTTGTCTCTCTAGCTTTATGTTTGTTTTTCTTAGCTCTTCCATTCAATTAATTCGTAACTTCAATAGCTCTGAACGATGTATTACAAATATTAAATAGCTTTGATAGTGTGATTTGATTATGGAAATATGGGGGGGCATGTTTTATGCATAACATTGTATAAGTGTTGATTTCCAGAAGACTAGTTTTGAACGACACTAATTATCTTACCACCCGCAACCTAACCGTTCTGAAGGAAACTCATCCTGTGCACATACACACATACTGTATTTATACATACATATATATGTTAAGTATATGATGGCAATCTTTGTATTACAAGTTGTCTTAAGCAGAACCGTATTTTAAAGTGTAGCTTTATGTGTTTCCATATTATAATCAGTTTGGACAATAACAATCGATTTCAGGTTGGTACTCGGTAGCTGAATACTGCAGTTCTGCAATCAAATACTGTAGAGTGGCATAATGCATTATTTTTAGGAAACTGCTTTCTGTCAGACATTTTTTTAATTCATGGAGACCTTTCTGCACCTTTTCTGCCTTATGTGATCTTTTTGCATATCCTATATTTTACATAAAATTTGGAGTCAGTGTGCCTGAAAAATATTACACACTGAAACACTCCCATCTCCCAGCTGAGTTCACTTTTTATTTAGTGTGGACTGTATTCTGTGTTTGTGTCAAAAACTTACCTTTAACACAAACTAGAAAGTCTACCTCATGTTTGTTTGAAAAGTTACTGTAGACATGAACCTATTTGGTAGAGTCACATTTATAAACATCTCCTCTTCAAAAATGAACTAGTAGCTCTTGTGTGTGTTGGTTATAGCAGGAAACAAATGAGGAAAGCAAAATATGGGGAAGAATGAATGTTGCATAGGACCATACATGAGAGTATAGAAACAGAATTGAATAAAACAGCATCAGCCCAGCAATGCTAGTTAGCAAATACAACCCACCACAATGAAGCAAAAACCCCTTTGCAGTGAATGCAGTCTTTTGGGCTGGATGGAGCTGAGTAGCATAAATATACTTCATTACTGCAGAATTGACCAACAGAGTTCTGACCTGTGTTGAAAAATTGCTTGCTTATCAAAGATGTTAATTAGAAGATACAGTATTAGCATAGGGTGTGTCATTTTCAGGTATTCTTCTAAGTTCTGTTTTATTCACTTTCTGTAAGTATTTTGATCTCGAAGAAATACATTTTTCAGATATGTAGTCTGAAACTTATTTCACTGATGGTATCTCTGATTCTCTTTACCTGAATTATTTTTACATGTTGAGCCTCTGTTTAGAGATTGTGTCCAAACTAACAAACAGATGTATTAAGCATTTATTGTCTGGAAAAGACACCATATTATCAAAACCAGAAGTTTTACTGGCTACTGAAAATTTATCATATGTTTATCATTACAGTGCCCTAACCTGTGGACAGTACTGGTTCATGATCCAGGAAGAATACTCTGTGTTTACACTTTAGGAAAGGGGGATAAGAGAAGCTGACAATTCAAGTTTGTTAAAGAGTGTGACAGACTAGTACATCTGAGAGGGATTCCTCTGTAGACTGTGTGATGGGTTTTGTAGGTGTGCTCTGAAGTCAGGACCGTCAGGGTTGCAAATCTGTATTTAGTGACCAAGATAGAAGCAGTTGAGGGTTGGAGAGGATCAGAAGTAATTAAATCATTTGAATAGGAGAAAAATTTAAATTTGATTAGTTGACAAGCCAGTGCTGTGCAGGCTTGATAAGCACCTTTGCCACAACCCTGCTAGCCTGTGCGCTACTTCTTGCTGTTAAAAACAAAGTAAAAGTTTTGGGTAGGGAATTACATTCTGGTTGACTTATGTGAAATCTATCTTAAAATTAAGAAATGCAAAGGGCAACCAGGTGAGGGAATATACTGACTTGTAAATGACAAGTGTCCAATCTGTAGCAGAGGTGTTTCTATTGCTTCATTGAGGAGCTTGCGTTTCTTTACTGAGGAAATATTTTATTGCTGCCTGGTTGTTTCAGACAAGAGGTAGAAAAGAATGCAAAAGAATTACAGTATTTTACTGTTCTTCTGAGACTTACTCTGGTATTCTTTGCCTTTGGGATCAGTTGCACTTTATTCCGTTGGTACAAATGTGGTGGTTTAGTATTTCTGTGCTCTTCAGGAAACTGTGGAAAACTGACTTCCCATCTTTCTCAAGTAAAAGAGCTTGTGTTAAACTGCTTGTGAGAGTGCAATTTCCTGCACAAGCATAATTTTATACTTCCCCTGCCTTACATTTATTGATCCTTATATGAATAAATTTTTAAAGTTACTGAAAGTCAATGAAAGAGGGGGACCAGGGAAAGGGCGTTACATTGCTGGTGGAGAGCAGTTTCCAGGTGTTCTGGATATTATTACAACCCAAGAAAAAAGAGAAAATTGGTAATAGAAAGGAGGTGGAGAGTATTTGGGCATTTCAATTAACTTCCAACAATCAATCTAAGATTTAAAAGTGGATCCCCCTAGTCAGGACACTGAAAGGAAACCTATTACCTAACTATTTACTGGTGAAGATCTGCATATCCCAAAGGTCACATCTAGTAATTTCTTATCTTTAATCCCTTACAATGTTTGGAAAGTGCTAATGAAGATCTTTATGATTTGATGTTTCCAGATTTTTACCTCTAAAAACCCAATAATACATATTTGTAGCATAGACATTTGAATTGGTATTCCTGGGTGGGAGGGAAGAACATGGTCACACTTAAGAGCTCCTGGTTTTCACATTGTTCACTGAAGCAGGCAGCATTTCAGCATTTTCCCTTTGCCATACAAGGGCAGTGTATGCCAGTAACAACTAAGTCTGGATTTGTGTGTAACTTTCAGCTTTCATCTCACCCTTATTTTTTGTATTTCCTCTTCTGATATTCACTTCTCTTTCCTTTCCTTTCTTCTCTCGGTGAGAACTGGTGGTTGTGAGGAATGAACTGGGACAGACTCCTCAGGGTGCTGGGGAGTAAGAGACAAACAGCAGATACGACTTTTATTTAGGGTAATGATAAGAAGTGGGCTACATCATTAAGAAGATTAGTTCTCTTCCTTTATAGAGCCTTCTTAAGCAGGCTGCATTCTGGTAGTCCATTCCACAGGATATATTCCACCACCACCTCCTTTCCGCCCCCTGCCCCTTCCTGCTATGGAAGCAGCTAGTTAAAGTTTTGCTGATACAGCTTTGCTTTTTAAGAGTTGAAAAATTGTGGTGTTACTGCCACAGCTGTGCTAACCTTAACCTTAAAGCAAAATCTTATTCAGAGATTGACCTAAAGTTTAGGGACATGATGTGTAGTGTCTGTAGGGGATAGCGGTCGNCCTCATATTGGTGTCAGTGCTCATTGGCCCGGAGGCGGGGTGTGAGGCCTCCGTGCTACCTCAGCCGAAGGTGGTCTGTTGCAAGAGACGCAACAAGTGTGGAAAGAATAGTTCTTTCGGCAATACCTATTTCCGTATTTTTCCACTGAGTCTTCACTAAGACTAGGTGTGCCTGTGAAGTCATTGCCAGCACCCTAACTTTTGAGGCTTCCCTCTGCCACCTCTTTGAGGGGATGAGGTGGGGAGACGGGCAGAACTGAATACTAACATCAATTCATAGCAGAAATGACATGAATATATTTTTATACAACTGGATGCAAAGTTAGTTGCTACTGTATCTTACTTACATGATAGTGCATCTTGAATAAAGACTTTTGTCCATGGTCAAAGATGATTTACAGAACCATTTAGACATTGCAGAGAACAGTGTTCTTTGCAGGCACCATGGGCAGAAGGAGGTTGTGTTCATAAGGAATGAAGCATAAACATCTTTCATTCAACCACAGGGACTCCTGTCAGCTTTAGGTGACACGTCTTGGCCTCAACATTACATAAAACATTGTACTGCCTTCATGGTCTGCTCTCTGAAACAGCATACTGAAATGAAAACTTGATTTTCCGATGAAGGAAAAATTTATATAGGTAAAAGGGATAAGGATGTTTTCCTCAGAATGAACAATAAATCACTTTTTAATTCCCTAAATGACCAAAACAGCCTGACTATGAGAGCGTTCAGCAGATTTAGATACACTGCTAGTAGTGCTGTGCCCCCCAAAAGTTGCATACCCCCATAAGTTGGATGTGTAACTTGCTTACTAGAAAGCACAAAATTGCTTGTACAAGTAATCTCTGTTTTGTGTCTAACCATTCTTTCACATTTAAGAAGCTTTATTTCCATACATATATGTATATATTTGTATGCTTTGATTAATTTCTGAACTACAAAATATTTTGGGACAGTCTAATCTGGGCAACAGTCTCGTAGTCCATAGTGCCTTGTCACACAGTAATTCTGGAGTTTTGTATTTGTATCTAATTGCATGTTTCTCTCTTTTTAAGCTGAAATATGTCTGAATTTGTGTGTGTTTGTTAACATTCTGAGGTATGCTATCCTTAAAATTATGATTTTGATACATTTATCTGGATAAAAGTATTTTCTGCAAGTCTTCATGGCCACCTCATTCAACTCTAAGCATCTTCAGAACGCACATTTGTATTTTAGGTGGCTGACTTGCCAACAACCTTTCCAACAAGCCTGGCATGGTTTGAATCAAATTTGCTGGCAGTTACCAGAAGGATGTTTTATTGGTAGTCTTCTCACAGTGGTAAAGTGTTTTCAGTTTGTGGATATTAGAGAATGGTTACACAAAGAATGTCTTTAGCTCAGAAAGTTTCTCCTCTGTGCTTTTCTTGTGCTTTGTCATGCTTGTCTCTGTCCCATTTAAGCTGAGTAAGAAATGAAAGTTTGTCTCCAGGCTCTTGCTGTGTTAGTATCTAGCTGTGCATTTTACTGGCTATAGTTTTAGGCTGCTGCACTGCGCCCTTACAGAATTGAGAGAGGAAAGAAGCTGTTGTCTGGCTGAAATACCCAGTTCAAATATTTTATCCCAGGTGATGCAGTTCCATCAGCCTGTACTGTGGAACCAGAGGGATTTAAGCTCTGGTCACTCCAATGCACATTCTCTCAAATATCAATATTTAAAATGCCAGCATTAGCTGGCTGATTATCAGAGCACTGTTATGAGAAAATTAACAGATCTTGTGAGGGAATTGCCGTTTTGTGGGACACTAAAATTGATGGTTCCTGCCAACTAACAACCATCAACTCTTGCTGGGTTCTCATAAGCCCCATTTCTCCATTCAGTGTCTCTCATTTTAATGTTGTCCTTGGAATATCTTTCTGAGGTAGGCAAGAGTAATACCTATTTTATGGAGAGATTAAGTGATTTGTTCAAGGTTGTACAAGGAATCTGTGACAGAACTGTAAATGGAACCAAAATCCATCAAGCCTTAGCCCAGTGTGTTGCCCATAAAATATTTTTTTATTATTATTATTATCCAGTTAGATTTGAAATTAGATTTGAATGTGGCATGTTCTACTTCAAGAACACTGAAGTTGAGCAGGGGTCCTTGATATGGCAGTCAAATGTAAATTTGAGGTCCTAAATTCCTGAGGGCAGGTAGATACTTTTTGAGGATTCTGACTCTTCAAAATTTAACTAACACCACTGCCTAGTCTGTAGTGTATATATTTATTTTCATCTCAGGAACCAAGGAACTTGGCTTTAAAAGTGGAGCATCATGGCATCTTTGGAAAAAATAAAGCATGTTCTTTTATCAGTCTTCTGTATTAACTGGAGTAGGCCAACATCTTCATTTTGGCTAAGAGTCCTGATTTTAATGAGAAGATTTGTTGAATTTGAGCTGCCTCTTGGTAGGTGAGGAAGTTTTGTCACTTACTTTATTGTGCTGGTTGATATGCTTGTGCTGCTCTGCACATAGCTGTATAATTCTTCTGTGATGGAGCAGTAAGGTGGGAACGTGGCCTGGCTGGCACAATACAAGCTAGCTTGCCAGTTTAGGAAAGGTGATTAACTGCACACAATAATTCTTGAAATCAAATCATGCCACCTCTTGTTTGTTCAGCTGGTAACTAGATCACATCCAGATATGCCTTTTTTTCCTCCCTACATTTGACCTCTCAGGTCTATCTTACTGATTTACAAAATAATAAAGTAAATATTCAGCATTTGGTAAAGTGTTAGACTACCCCAGTTTTTCTCCCACTGAGGTTCCACCTCTCTCTTGAGGCATCAAATTGGGAATCTGAACCACATGCCTGTCAGTTGTTTTGCACATTTCCTACACAGCTGTTACCCCTGAATTTTTCATTTTTCCAGTTTCAGTTTTTAACTATTCTAACCCTTTGCAATAAAAACAATAATGATTAAACAAAAATCCAAAGCGACCTTCCTGCAAAAATCAGGTAAATAACTAAACAAAAGCAGTCCAGTGTAATCCAAAAGCCTAGATTTGGCAGGATGATTAATCTGTGCGGTGTCAGTGACAGTGAATAAAGATATTAGAATCTGTCTGTGGTTTTGCCATTTCTCCATCCCTAATTGGGAAATGCTACAACCTGCCCTTTCTTCTTGCTCCTGTTTTTTGCTCTTAAGTACTATGCTCCTTTGTGAAGGCCCAGGGATCTCCCTGCATCACATCCAGGGTACAATCAGAAGGGCTGGAGGTACACTGTGCTAGACTGCAGGCATCTTGTCAGGTCTCCCGTGTGTGCTCAAAAGAAAGGAACTGGCACAGAGATCAGAGGAACAGCTCTGCCTAGAGCTGCCTCTCCGGGGTTGCAGTTAACCCAGCACCCTAAAAGGCTCTGACTCTGTAACAGAGCGGAGTTTGGAAAGTTGCGGAGGGAGGGTTTTGTTTCATTACTTTTAGTTGCATTTGAACTTTGTCTTTTTGTGCTGCTGTCCTTTTGATTTTATATATGTCACAGAACTGCTGTTTGTGGCAGTTCGCCTTTTAATATGGTTAGTAAGGTGATTTTAATGATTAATCCACAAAACAGTGCTACAGGTGAAATTCAGTAAATATTAATAAAAAATGATCATTCACTGAAGCCAGTGAATATTTTTTATTTACTTTAAAGGCCTGGGATCAAGCTCATAACTTTCTGAGAAGCGATTCGGGTCAAGCTTTTAGTAACTCCTAGTGTATCAAAGTGTTGCGTAGTGCAGAAGGGGATCTGCAGAGGGCATCAGCGTAGGGTCTTGAAAGGGTCAGCAGAACTGGGGGGAGGTATGTGGCAGCAGCAGTTTGGAGGAGATCTGGTTCAGTTCCTCTCCTAGTGGGGCTGTAGTGGAGCCAGTGCTTTTCACCACTTTTCTGCATGAAGACTATGTAATATCGTATTGTAAGGCAGCTGTACTGCTCACTGGGCACTACACAGATGGCTTCAAACAAGCTGTGGTGTTGTGCAAACACATCTGTAGTGCACATTTACCTCTGTAAATTTGCTATTTTGATTGTTTTCTCCTGTTCCAGTAGCTTTCACCTGATGAGCTGTAATGATTTGAGGAGATTATCAATTTCAGGATATGAGACAGGGGTCTCATATCTGAGGTTAGCATTTTTGCACCCAGAAGGTTGCATTTCTGTTATTGCTTGCAGTGGAATGGCAGTGACAATTGTCTGTAGTCAGAGTAAACGGTCCATTCAAAGTTACATTTTTTGAACTGGTCCTTCATTTGCCCTCAAAAAAAATCTGTAAAATCAGAGACCTGTTGTTCCTTTAAATCCTTTTCCATCAGGTAAGTATTCTGTGGTTCCTCTTCTAAATGACTTGCAAGGATTACTAAAGATACTGACCCTTCTGTAAACAGCTTTAACACAGGTTTTTAAATATTGTGTACATAATAAGTTCAAATTAATCTTGGTGACTAAATGCCTGTGTGATTCCTTCCCTTCCCCCTGCCTTGTTCTCTTCAGCTCAATCATTCCCTTTTGCTTGTGATAATTTCTTATAAGTTAAGAGCTAACTTTTTTTGGATGGGCTGCTTATGTCCTTTGACCAGAATGAGGCCGTTAATGTACTGGATGATATCCAATGGCCTGCAGTAGTATGAATCAAAATAATCATTCGGTGTTACGTGGTTGTCAGTAGTAGGTACACATGTGTTTGAGTGTGTGCATAGGGTTTAAATGAGTTTGATATACTTAACGGGTTGTTTTGGTGGTGTGCAGTGACTTAGAAACATTTTAGTTGCATATTTTAGTGTTTTATCAGATACATATGACACAGGTGAAATTCATTCTGAAACTTGCCAAACTCTAGTTCTGTTAACTGTTCCGTAAGGACCTGGAAGGCAGTGGTTTGTGATGGGACGTTAAAACATGGATACTGATTGCTGGGGGCAATGGGAATTTTCTGCAAGACTACGCAGATACAGAATTTCAGCAGATCACGTCTCCTGACGTGCCATTGAAAACATAATGGAAGCAATTACTATCCTTGACAGAAGAGCTAACTGACTTACAAACACTGTGTTCATCTGCAGGGTATCACCTGTTATGAAACCTTCTGAGCAAGGTGTCGTAAAAGCCTAACTCATGCTACGCTGGAATCTCTACCAAGCAAAGACGTTACCTCTGTTCAACCTAGCTCAACAGGATTACTTCACTGTGAACTCTTTCGGCAAAACAACAATGAAAAAAATGCTTAGAGTTTCTTGGTGATAGTTTGGACCTATCGGTATATTGTTATTAAAGGAAGAATGGCTCAGGACTGTAGGCTGTGAATCTGCAAAAATTAATGTGGGGCTGTTAGTTAACAATAAAGACATTTTTGTTTTTAGCCACCAAAAAAAACCCCACAAATGGCACTTACAAAAGTGTTCCTCTGTAAGGAAACTCTGCATTTCCCTAAGTAGGGTAGGATTTAAAATAACCTTTAAAAGCTCTACTGTTATAGAAATAGATACGTCTTTGTAGGTAGCTGATGAACAGGTATCTAAAATGTGACTAGTCTACAATATACTTAGAAAATTATTCCGGTAATTTGTATTTATATTTTTTGGCTGGGAAAAGTATTATTTTACATCCTGTAGAGATGCTTTTGCTTTTCTCCATTCAGTCATGTTTTATTACATAGAACAGTGAATTAAAGCAGGAGATGTAGGTCATCTGAACTGTGTGAGAAATGCGCCTTGGGCATCAAGAGCTATGAACGTTGTCTTTCCCATACAGTCACTGGTGGATTAGGACTGGTTTTTATCCTACAACATAGGTGAACTGGTAGTTACTTCTGAAGTTAACATTGTGCCTGTGTCCACTGCGATTACTATTGTCAGTTCCTAACATAATAAAACTTATTTTAAACTTCTTGAATATTCAGAATTGTGCTTTACTAAGAATGTACTTAAGTCTCACATTTACAAGCATAAGGGTTATGGGTAGTCCATAGTAGGCTCTGCAGTATTATAAGAGAAAGGTTGAAGTAAAATGAAAAAACACTATGTGTTTTTGTCTGGGTGAATTGTCTAGATGAAGGAGGGTTTTTTTTTTTCCCCCCCTCTTCACCTTCCAAAAATCGTGTTGAAGCTAAATAATGTTGTTCAAATCTGAATCAAGACTGGAATGCTGAATTTTGGATGACACCATATAGTAAATTTTTCTTGTTACCATGTTATTTCATCCATATTTATTACTTGAGTTTATGGGTATACTTACTATTCCTGTTCATTACTGGTTATTACTGTAAAACTCACTCTCTAAAGATATAACTCTCCACTTATTTTCATTCATTCAGTACATAATCATGTTTAAAGACTTGCATTTCTTTAAATAGAGTTATTTTTCACCAGAAACCATTAAGTTCCTTCTCTTCTTACTCTTAAATAATCAAAATTCTTTGATGATAGACTTCCACCTTTTTTTGCAGTAATTAATTTTTCTTTTTTTACTGTTATGTTTTTATTGATATTTAATATCAATATTCATGACTTAGTTCTAGGCCTTTTTTGCTAAAACCAGGAAAGAGACTGAGGTAGTGATAAATTATATCCTTTAAATTTGTAAAGCAAATAGAGGAGAACTTGGAAGTTATGATTGGAACATGGTTCAGCTGATTGGTTTTCCAGGTACCTTAGAAATTTAATGGATTTCCCAAAATGTCTAACACAAATGGAGTAATAATTTGTTAATCATGTTAACTATTTTTATCTCTCACATGCCAATCCCCAAAACTGTTGAACAGTTGATTCGAATCCAATCAAGTTTATTTCTTTTGTTGTTGTTCTATTTCTTGACTTATAAGGGCCCCTGTACGTGTCAAGTAAAGTGAGACACTTGGTATGTTCCAGAGACTGCTGAAAAGGGTGACTTGTGATTTAGAATCCATTACTCTTTCCTATCCTTTCTTTTTTCTGAAATATAAAATATATTCAAATGATCCTAAGGTTTGCCATAACTGTGTAGAACTGACAGTGCGGGAAGTCTCTATTTTTATTCATGGAGTGATTGTGGGACTGCATTGTGGTGGCTTCATGAACTTGCTTCTTGACTGACATACAGTGAGTTAATAAATAGGTTGTTGGTTGAAACTTTTGAGTCAGTAAAGTCAAATTTTGTCAAAGCAGAATATTTTTTCCTTTTTTTTTTCTCACTGTGTTTACAAGTTTGTTTGTTTGTTTTTTTCTTTAGTTTTGGTTTTTTTTTATCCTGACCTTTATTGAAACAGTAAACGTGGGTAGTCAGCTAGAAGGGAATCTGGGCACTCACTGGTTCTAACCCCTTCATTTGGGAATCAAGAGGCATGCTCTTCTGCTGCAGCTCTTATGTGTCTGGGCTTTGTGCCTCTGAGTGTATAGAGATGCTTTGCGTTGCCATAGTTCCTGCTTTTGAAACAGATAGGCTGAAAGATTTATCTAGGGAAGAGTAAAGATGGAAATGTTTCTATGCCCACCAATGTAGATTGATGGGTTGTTTTGTTTGTTCAGGTGTTTTTTTTCTTAATGCCTATAAGAAAAGAGGGTGATTTTCTTCAGGTTCTGGATCTAAGCTTTTATTTTACCTGAAAGGTACAGTTTTTAACTGTTGTGAGTTACAGCAAAAAGATTGAGAACAATGTTTTGAGATTTCCTTTTTTTAAATTCTAAAGAGTACTTCAAAGAGTAGTGCTGAACTCTATTTTTAAGGCTAATTTAAGTGCTAAATGTAATTTGAACAACTTTAGATAATTTATATTTAGACCCTCACATTTTCAAAGGTAGACAACAGCATTACACTGATACCTTCCCATAGGGCCTGATTTGTCAAAGGGTTTGAGTGATGGTGACTCTGGGATAGAATATGAACTATGCAGTCATTGAGAGTTTTACATGACCAGGACTTCAGAGACAGGCAATCCCCTGAAGTGCATAAATATAAGTTTAGATGTTTGTATTGCATGGTCTAGTATCTTCATAATACGCTTGGGAACATGGTATGGTCAGGAGAGATTATTGTTACTGAACAAAATATATGTGGTAATTTAAAAACACTCTACATTTCAAATCTCTTTCATTTCTCTGGATATCATGTATATCCACATCAAGCACAGTTACTTCATTTTCTCGTTGTACTGATGGAGAAGCAAACCTCTCTATCGCTTAAATGTTCTTTATTCCAAAATGTAATTGAGATGGGGGTGGGATATAATGAGGTTAAAATTCATATAGCCAGGCCAGTGAGGGATGCTTCTGGTTTTCTTAACTTAGTTAATCATCTACTGAATTAAATCATGTATCATCTGGCTGCATCAGGAGTTTTGTTTTAGTAAGGATTTCAGGAATAATTCTGTGACAATATCTGAATAGCCCACATAGCCTCAGAGATAGGGAACTTCTCCTTCCACCATTGTAAATGTGGAATTACTATAGATAGGGCTTGCACAGCTATGTTATTTTAGAAGTTCTTTACAAATTGACCAGGGAAATAACACTAGCAACTGATTTTGAATTCAGATTTTCCTTACAGTTAAGGATTTTAGATGAAATACATTGACTAAATAATCTTTAGTTTTAGTCTTTAGCATCATAGAAACTCCATAGTTTAATAGCATGAGATTCCTTTGTTGAGAACAATAATTCCTCAAGTTTCTTTTACTCACTAAAGAGCTCTTTGTTTCAAGTTACTGTAAGAATATTGCTAATTTATTTTTCTTGAATCAACAATTATGTGTAAAATTGCAGCAGCACCAGTGTTTATTTGGTTTTTAAGGTAGGCTTGATACATATATAAAATAAAAATTTAACTCAGTTTCCTTTTTTCTTCCTAAATTATGTATTAAATTCATAGTTTATTAAGTTTGGAAGGAAAGACATCTAATATTACAAAGCAAAATAATCATTTCACTAAAGTTACTTTAGCAAATTTGGTATAGTTGGTTTTTTTTTCAGTTGCTTAATAAATGAAAGAACTCCATGGGCATATTTTCAAATGGACTGAAACTTGGTGTCCTGAGTTCTGTTCACTTTTAATCTCATTTGACTTGCCATTTTGAGCAAGATATTTAATGCCTTGTTTTTTGTTTACCAGTCCTTAAAAAGGAGAGTAAAACTTACGTATTTACTTGAACTCACCAAATGGTGTTTGTGTGTACACACCTGAGGTATTAGTTGTTAGAAAGCCTTTAGAAAGTACGTGCTAAAGAATGCATGTGATTTTCATTATAATACAATTTCTAAAATAACTCCCAGGTAGAAGTAGGTTGGAAAGAGCAACTTACTGTTTGAAGGCAATTTGGGAGCAATTTTCTTGGAAGTATAATACTCCAGGAATGTAGTTCAGTATTAGAGTAGGAACCTCTCTTCTTTGTTGGCAATTTAATGATGAAAATTATGTGGATATTTTAAAAGAGCAGAGGACGTGCATTTGGAAACTAATTCAGCATTGATAGCACTTGTTGCTCAGTTTGTTCTTGTAGAGCACCAGGTTATTCTTGGAAGAGAACAGAGAGGACAAAAAGCCACAGATTAAGCTTCTGTAACTGCTCATGAAGCAAACTAATTGTGGGATTTCCTAATTATTTGAATTAGGGTTCGTTGTCTGCTATTAATATTCTCCTTGAATATTACATAAAGCTAATTTAAATAATTGAACACTTTTTAAGCTTAGAGGCATGCTGGGGGATGAAAATGAAGTTAAATACCTTCATGTTTCGATTAGAGCATTTCAAACAGTATCAACCCTGAACATAAGCAGTTTATATATATGATATTTTTAAGAAGTAATTTTAAAATGTTATTCTGGTTTTGTGATACCTTCTCCATATATCCCAAAGTTGTGAGACTCAATGATAATTATGAATAATACATTATAACTATTAAGGTGAGAAGTGCTTTCTTCTTGCTACAGGAAAGAAACTACTCCCACTGAAGCACCACCAGCTTCAGCTAATTTATGGTTGTCCCTGTGCCTCAGGGAAACCTGAGCATGAACCAGGTCAGGTCTTGAATAAGATATGATTTATGTTTATATGCTATATTCATCATAACTGTAAAGAACTTTATTTCTGTGGACATCAGATTACAGTGGATAGGGTTTAGATAAGATGATGAAATATTGTATAACAATGTCTTTTCTGATCTATTTCTTTCAAAGTCTAGTACACTATGCAATGTAGTATATACTACAAGGAAGTTCAGTGTGCTTTAAAATTGGATGTTCAGTCTGATGTTTGATTCCGCTCAATGCTGTAGCCTAACTCTGTTCCCACTACTTTGTTTCTTCCAGGACACGAGAGACTGCTCCCATGATGGCACAGATTTGTGTAAAAGATTTTGTTGAACACTACATGACTCTTAAATGCTAAAAGCAGAAGACACTAGCTGGTAGCTCAGTGTGGAGCAAAAATTTTATTCTAAACTTCAAAAATAATTATGTCAAAGAAAAGTCGTGCCAAGGGAGAGAAGTCCGACATGGAGACTGAAGCCCTGCAAGCTGCTAATGAGGAGCTACGAACTAAACTAACCAACATCCAGATAGAATTTCAGCAAGAAAAAAGCAAGGTACTTGTCTGTCTATATTTTGTGATCATTCTTCTTAACAGTAGCACTGTTAGAAACCAGCAGAGCTTGAATCTCAAACTAATTCACTACTAAAATGCATTACCCTTAAAAGAAAAACATGACAAAGAAGTGAAATCAGAAGAACCACGGATTAACTGAAATTGGTGCCAACTATTTTAAATAATGTACAGAAGGAAATAAACATCCGCAGACATCCAGTCACTGAAATTTGCAGTCACAGCAATACAAATGGCAGTAGCGTAGTGTGACTTAAAGGCAAGAAGGGAGTTTTGTATTTGACCTTAGCACTGAAAATTGTATGTTGAGAAAAGAAGTGCCTTCAAAGTCAAATGTTGGCACCATATTCAAAGCATGTCACTTTAAATGCCTATAGAGAATGTAAATTAACTGGAAGTCATCTGTGTAGGAGTCCTGATTTGGTTTGCTGAGGTTATGTGTGGCATGGCTCCGAGCTGTTTGATGACACATCCGATTGCTGATGAAACAGATCCATCAATATCTCTCTACCTAGCATGTGTTCAACAGGTATTTGAGTAATCAAGAGAACACGTGGGAGAAATTGTTCTTTCATGAAGTACATATATATTTATAAAGACTAGCATATATCTCTGTAGCAGTTTAAAATATGGATAAGCCAATAAGGTTATTTCTATTCTACTAGTTTATTAATCTCAATGAATGTGTTTTAATTAGTTAGACTAGTGTATTTAGTTAGTTAGACTTTGCACAAGAGGGTTCTGGAGGTGAATTCGTGTGGAGATGGATTTATCTGAGTGTGTTTGGTGATACTGTAGTTGCAAGAGTCTCAAGGATTTACCAGTGGAACAAGTACACACTGAAAACATGTGTTCACTTTATATAACATAGCTTTGTTCTAGCCTTGTTTCTTTACATCAGTGTAAAATTTGGAACACCCAAATCACAATATTCCTGTATGTTCTAGTTTCTTTAACAATCTTGTGTGATACTCAGCTTTGAATGGTCTTATTTTTCATGTTTTGATTAAAAAAGCAAACAAAAATGCTACAAATATAATCTTCAGAATTTATTTTTTTGCAGCAGTAAAAGAAACAATAAAGCCTTAATTCTTGTTTGACTGATACAATAGGTTCAGTGTATATCAGCCAACTAAGTTTGTGTTGCCTTGGAAATTTTTGTGCAAAAAGTCAATCTCTTATGGGTCAGCAGTATTGACAGAAAAGTCAGATTTTTTTGCTATTCAGCTTCCTTATCCAACTTCTTCTACTCGTTTGATATAATGAGAATAAATTATAAAACGAGACTGGCATAAACTACTTGTGCTTTTTAAAACCACACACCATGAAAGTTACTAGTGGCTGATACCCTCTAAAACTGAATTTACCACCTCATGAATTGTAATATTTCACTGTCATTTTTAGCATCTGAGTGCTTCTGTTTAGAAAGAGACTTGTGAGCTGATGGTACATGACATTTGTATTAGTATATTCTTCTTTTTAGTTATTTTATCTCATTTCCTATTTTGGTCTATATCACTTTTTATATAGAAATACAGATGTGAATTTTATTATAATCTTTTAATTGCATTAAAAAGTTCACATAATTATAAAGTTATCTTATACCTTGGACAGAAAAATGAATGAATTTTGAGTGTTTAAATTACTCAATTCTAAAAAAATCTACAAAAAGATTACATGAACCCTAAGAGGAGTTTAGCCCTGATATGCTTCCAAATTTGATGCTTTACCTGTAATAGTGTCAAGTTTAACTCTGGTTCAACTAAGAGTAAAGTGTAGCTACACGACCATGACAGCTGTAGGAACATTTTTTTATAACTAGTCTACTTATTTAGCTATATTCAGTCTGGTAAGGGTTGCTTCAGTTTTGGTTACCTGTTCATCTTTCTACAGTTTGAGAATTTCATATTTTCTGGAGTATTGAGTTGTTATAGGAGACACATCTGTGTATTGTGCACATATGTGTGCAGAGAAATGAGGGAGCTCACATACGTAATGTGTAGGTGGATATGAAAGAGGAAATTACAGCCAGAGTGCTCTAAAATCCTAGTAAACATACAGTGCAGTCCGCAGTAAATTCTGTGGCATGTTGGAGTGCATTTCTGGGAGGATGTGGGTGAAGAGGTCTTCAACCTCTTTCCCACACCTTTGCTGTGGTGTTTGCTCTAAATCTTTTAACCAGAATTGAACCATGTAGTTTATTTTCCACCATCAGGGCAACAGCCTGCTCTCTGTCTGTGCAGCAGTTACACAGGATGCCTTGACAAGATGAGAAATTAAAGCCATAGAGATTTTTCCTCTTTAGACTGTAGCTTAAAAATGTGTAACAAAACCAACAGAAACTACAGCTTGGTATCAGAAAAATGAAAACATTATGCCTAGAGAATTCTAACTAAATTAGATGGCTTTATTGGCACAGAGGTAAGAGGGAATGTATTGAAGCTGCTAGAGAGACAGCTCTGTGGCCCATGGGACATAAACTGTATTAGGAAAGGTAACAAACTCTTGTGGGGCCAATTCATTTAATTTAATTCTCCTAAACTATTTTGTCCCTCACGTATATGCCTATATTAATGATTTATCTGAGGAAGAACCTTCTAATTTATATGAGAGACATCACAAATGGAAATTAGTCTTAACGTAACTTCTGTCTGCAAAATACTGGTTTCTTTGAAATGAAATTATACCCAAGAGACATCCAAAGCTTTGTGCATATTTCCACAGTTCATTTTGTTTCATTTGTTGTTGAGCCATTCAGATAAATTTCTCCTGTAAAATTGTTTCCCTCCATGCTTATGCAATACCTGATCCAAAATTGATGCTTTTGCAGTTCTTCGAACGTGATCGTTGTGGATCTTGCTGGTGGTGTCTTGCGCCTCTGGTGTACGAGCAGCTAGTTTCACTTATGTTGCCAGAGGGGTGAAGGAAAAGTTGCGGCCCTGTCTTAGTTCCCTTCTACTGCCTTTTGTTTTGGGAACGCTTGTTTGATGTGTTTGGGCAGCCTGTTGATATGTAGCGTGTCCTCCTGGGATTGTAGGTTTGCTGCCATCTATGGAGAGCCTGCAGAAGGAGATGCATGAACTGAAAACGGGCTCACGTACAACCTTCTGCTAGGGGAAATGTTTGGTTGGAAGACATCCAAAATTTGGGTATCGAGTAACAAAAACAGTTGACCGAAGCACAGAAATTATACTCATTTTAACAGGAATGGAGGCAGAACTCACTCTTACTGAACCTTAAAGTCCGCTGCAGTAAGCACAAGGAGCTACAGTGGCTGAGCATGATCTTGACAGTCAGAGTCAAGAAAGTGTGAATCCGCTCAGGTGTTTTATAAATGCTTATGCTGAGAGCCATGAATATTTAGGAACAAGTGTTGCAAAGTACCTATTCCTACTGAGATAGTTAGCAAACACTAGAAGATCGTCTTCCAATACTTTGGGTAGTTTTTTGTTCCTGATAGCAAGGTGTTATAATGTTTGCTGTTGCTATTGCTCCGTCTTCACTGAGTTCCGCTATTGCTTTTATATATCCATATTCTACTTGTGAATGTACATTTAGAGAATTGAGATCGTAACATATATACGAGTTAGGATAAGTGAGATGTTACAACTTAGTTGCAAGTGTATCACCTCACAATTTTAGACATTAATTTATAAGTCCTCATGCTTTTCCCGGATTTCCTTGGGTTTTTTGGGGGCTTTGGTGTCAAATGTTGAATCTGTGTGTAACAGTGATTCCTTGTGAGTTGAAAAAAAAAAAAATCTATTTTCAATATGTGAAATTAAAAAAAAGAGAAAGAGCACATCATATCAAACCGGTTTTATTTACTGGGGATTAAAAAAGTCATATGGAAAAAAATTATGGCCAGGATGTATGGAAGAACTCCAAATACAGCTGATGATTGAGAATCCAGACATACTGAATATATATAGAAATGAATGTTATTGCCGGCTGCTATGGATGGAATAAGAAAGGAGCCGCTTAACTTACTGATCTATAAGGAGTGTACTGAACAGCAAGGAGGCACTAGGGTATTGTAATTGGGAATGAAATATGGTAGCCCTCTTGGAGCAGGGAAATGGATGAAGAATTGGTAAAACCATGTATCGTTATTCCTGCCGCTACTGACTGGGATTAAAAGGAAACACATCCCTTTGGGTATGTTGTTTCCTGACAGCAGTTGAAGGGCATTTGAATCCAGCTATTCTCTGCTCTTGATACATAAATGTAAATTCTCAATACTTAACAAAATCACTAATATGAGAAAATTTGGTGCATCTGACAAACATTGGACAGTAAGTAATGAAGTTATTAAGAATAAACGTGGCAGTGATACTTCAAAACTATTAAATGAGTGAATATGCTAAACACGATAATGTGATTTCTAACCCAGGTAAAACAGATATTGGAGAGGAGTGAGACATCAGTAGACAGATATTAAGCAACGATTATCCTTAATTTGGAAGAAGCAACAATAAAGCATGATAATTAAACCTTTTAGATGGTATCGTGTTGGAAGAGGTTGACAGAAAACACAGTGGAAGAGATCAAAAGAAGTCTGATGTTACAATGTGATCTACAGGAAAATTCTACTCAGAACTGTACTAGGGCCTTAAAATTAATGTATCTTACCAAATTCTATCTATAAACTATTTAAATCTGGAATAAAAGGACAATCACTGGAGTCTTCAGAAGTTTCTAGGTGATCCAGATTTAGCACAGGGAAAAGAGATAAGTTTCATATAGTCAGATATGAGCAGAAACACATTTCTGTGACCCTTTGATATTGTTACATAATCTTGAGCGTTTATGTTAAAAGAAGTGGAAATGCTTGAGGCAAGAAAGATTACAGTAGGTGTGGTGCCTTGATTTTTTTTTTTTTATTTATTCTTTTTAAAGATGTTTTTACATTTTTTTGTTGCTGGAAATGGGCATGCAAGAAGAGGATATTTGTGAAAGTAGACAGAACAAAGAGTGAACACAGGAGGCTTTTTGCTATGGAGAAGGGACAATGAGTAAGATCATAGATAAAGCAAGCAGTAGAGGCAGATGGACTGGAAAAATGTGATTGTGCTGGTTTCGGCTGGGACAAAGTTAAGTTTCTTCATAGTAGCTTGTATGAGGCTATGTTCTGGATTTCTGCTGGAAACAGTGTTGATAATAGAGGGATGGTTTAGCTACTGCTGAGCAGTGCTTACACAGAGTCAAGGCCTTTTCTGCTCCTCACCCCACCCAAGCAGCAAGCAGGCTGGGGGTGCAGGAGAAGCTGGGAGAGGACACGGCTGGGACAGCTGACCCCAGCTGACCCAAGGGATATTCCACACCGAATGATGTCATGCTCGGCAATAAAACTGGGGGGGAGGTTGGCAGGGGAGCTGCTGCTGGGGGGCTGCCTGGGCATTGGTCCGTTGGTGGTCGGCCATTGTTTTCATTAGCTTCACTTGTCTTTCTTGGGTTTTATTTTCCTCTCTCTTTGCTTTTTTT
>VZTL01054588.1:213-42006 GCA_013400535.1 Scopus umbretta
GCAGCTGTTTTTAAAACTCAGTTTGCAAAACTGGTTGGTAAACTAAGGCTCTCTTGTGTGTCTGAACACACAACTGCTGCCTGTAGAAGATGGATTTTGCTGTTAGAAATCATTGTGTTTGTTGTGGTATATGTAATTGAGGTCTAGCCTAAATGTCCTAAGAAGCTGGTGTTCCACCTCTGTCATCAATGGCTAGCTTCACAGCGTAAAGCATGTCAGTCTTTTGAAATTCTAGCCGCTAACTTAGATGTTGAAATAGAACCTAAAAACCTTGGAAATTCTAGATCTGTTTGAGGAAGGTTGAACACCACTGAAAATGCCTTAGGGACTGTATCCAGCCCTACCCTTTTCCTTCCCTCACTCCCTTATCTGGGTGTGTGGGAATGAGGAACCACAGCAAAGTCCTGAACTTAGCAGCAGAGTATCTAACATCATGCTGTGCTACCACTAACAGATGGGCAGAATTATAATTCAATATTCACAATTTATCAGACAACAGTCAAAAGACACTAGAACAAAGATTATGTAAGTAAAGTTTTGCCTTTTGTTGCTTTTCAGGGTTGTGGAGTTGTTTTAACTGCTTGTAGCATAATCAGCTTTGGCATAAATTTATTTTCCAAAAATATTAAGCAGGAGATAGGAAGCTATTCTGATGCTACCATGAATTAAAGCCAATAATACTGGTAATTAGAAAGATAAGCCACAAATATATTACACATACATACATATTTTAAAATTAGTTCTCAAGAGCTCAGAAAGAAAAGAAAAAAGTAACTATCTTATTTCCACTCTGCAACTCTAGCTGTAAATACCAGTGTTACCCCTTGGATCACATCAGCTATCATACTGTGATTTCAATAATTCAGGAGGGGAATACATCAACAAGTTTTATGCTCTGAGTATGTGCTTAAAGCCAACACAAGAATTAGTGTGACAAGCAGTAGTCTAGTCTGACCTCTCTCACAACAGTCACAGATTCTCCTTCACATCCCACTCAATGAGTGCCTGAAACAGAGAAAGTATTTTTGGAAGCTATCCAAAATTATGCAATGTTTTCAAAAGAATCAAAAATGTAAGCAGGGCACCACAAGTTTGAAAGTGGAGGGTAATAAATATAGAAACTGTAAGATAGTAGTTTGCAACTTGCCTGCAAACTTAGAGATGTAGTTAGAATAACAGAGATATAAGAAGTGGTTTAGTTTATCTTCATAGCAGTACATGTGCTGTGAACATACTGCAAGGTGATTAATTCTTATGGGGATCTCAAATTGGAAGGAGGATTGGCAAGAGCTGGATTAAGGGAACTCTGAGAAGAAAAACCAGACTGGGCAGTTGAAATGGGAAGAAATTTGAAGGTGAGGATAAAGAGAACTGAGTATGGAGACACTGTGGTGCTGGAAGAGATTAAGAGCCAATTCTAGAGGGGTAGGCATGGTCTTCCAAGAAAAAGGAACTGAAGTCAATCCATCCAAACTTTATGCATGTTCACCTGTGCACTATTAAGGCATGGTATCACTTTAGCATCAAATCTCCAGCTTTTCTAAACCTCCTTTCCTAACAGGCAAAGACTAAGTGAGCTCCTTTGACAGCTGCCAATTCCCTTTATATAGGTGAGTCCATAGGTATCATAAACCCAACACAGCTGCAGTATACCACCCACTTTGGCCCCCTCTGAAGGGTATGCATTTTTAAGGCAGGCTTTGAGGGGAAAGGTACAGTTAGAACACTGTATTTCCCAGAAATCCTGAAACTGTAAAGCACAGGTGTGAAGACACTCTGGAAATATAAGCCTCTGAAGAGGCCACAGGTCAGGATTCCCACCTCACACCTTCACCACTGTGATCCTCACCAATCACCAACCTGTTTGTGTCTACTTTTAATATTCTGGATAACTGTTTGGCTTACCTGGCAGCAGCTATGCTGAAGGATAATTAATTATTTTTCATAAAATGGTTTGAGCTCCTGGGATGTAAACCACTTGGAAAATAATATGTTAACATTATTAAGCCTTTGAGTAAAGCTCTAGCTCTGTCCCAGTGAGGAATGACAGCTTTAGTGCTTTGAGACACAATTCTGAACAGCTTCACACAGAAGTCTCTTACCTTTTCATAAAAGAAGAAATGTTTAATTTCATTTCAAGCAGGCATGCATTAGTCAACTATTTTTTTAGCGTATATTCTTATTAAGCTCTGTTTCTGGTAATGAGCCAAAATTCATAAAGCCGAAGTGGAGGCAACACTGAGATTAGTCACAGTCAGTGACAGGATGAAACTATTTTGTCTGTGGTGCAATCTCCAGGTTAATTTTCAGTGACAAAGAAACAAGTAAAATATTACTGTATGCACAAAAAGATATTAGCATAAAAATAATTACTATATAGAAATAAAATTATCAAGCGCTCTCACATATAATGAGAGGGACTGAAGAGGTAATCCTGAAGCTATTTATGCATATTTTTGCTTCAATTTAAATGCAGACTGGTATAGTTAAACTGGGTATTAATTTAACGATCGCATTACATCCTCAGTGTGTGAGCCAGAAATGGAACATTAGCCACCTGTGATGAAAAGCAACAAAAAAAATAAAATGCCTACTAAGTCAATAAGTGCAAAGGAAACTTCAAAAGAAGCCTGAAGTGATACACTGAGAAATGGGACACCTTACACCTGGTGTCAATAGTTTCAGACAGATTGGTAAGGAATGCTGTAAGGGAAAAGTAATTATCAGCAAAAATCCTGCTGCTGTCACTTGATGCAAGCGTATTGTTTACTGAAAAGCTCATTGTGTTCTACAACCATTAGCTGGTTTTATTCTAATTTGGGAGTTTTGTTGTCATCATCTTTGTAAAACACAGAGGCATGGAGAAGGTGAGGTGTATCAGTAACACAAAGGGTCCCAAACCTATGCTGTAGGAACCCAAAACTATGTCATTGTTATTCTGGTGGTATCCACAGACTGAACAGCTATCAGACCTCTACTCCATGAACACCTAAAGTAGCATGCAGGCAACCTGCAGTCTAGCGGCAGAAAGAGCCGAGTGTTGAGCTGCTTATGGATGCACAGCAAGTCTGTGGCAGAGCCAGTACAAGGGCTGCTGGATCACAATGTCTCTTCAGGACATCTCAGCCATTTAGCAACAGAAGAGCTCCAGCATAATAGGTAAGGGTAACGGCCCAGCTACTCTACCACTTTTTTTTCATCTTTGACATGGATGAACCATCTTAAATGAGATTCTGTGTTTGTTCAGTCCATGGCTGCTGAGAGCTCTTTAAAGGCTCTTTAAAGTACAAATCAGCTGCATGGCTTCTCTAATGTGGACACCACTCAGCAATAAACCTGGCTGCTCAGCCCACTTGATTACAGTGGCTGAGTTGAAAGTTATTTTAAGTCATTGTTGTCCTGGATTGGATTTAAACTGAGCAATTTGAGGCCTATTTCCACTCCCTTAAATTGTCCAACAATAAGATAATCCTCATTAAAATACTATTAATGGCAAAGTTTTGTTCCAAATCTGGGGTCAGCACTTTTGGGCCTTTCTCAAAAATTCAGTGAAATTCTCAAATTAATACTTTTTCACTCAAGTATATTAAATGCTAATACAGCACAGTGCAGCAAGGGCGCTCTTAATGCTGTTTCAGGTATCAAAATCAAGATTTTCAAGACTACTATTAGTTGATGAGCCAAAGCAGAAGCAAGCAGGAGGCATGGGTTAGAGACAGATGAAGAGAGAACCAGATGGTGCAACTTAAAAACAGCACACTTGGTGGAAACTGAAATAGTTGCATAATGCAGAAAAATAAATTGTTATAGTACAAAATATTCCAGATAAAAATGTTCATGTGAAAAGAATCAGACCATTCCTCTAGTTTGTCACTAGCCTGTCACCTGGAGGCACGAATGACTAGTCTTGTGGCCAGGCCTTTTACTATACCTTCTACTATTGCCTCAAATGTATTCAGAAGCCCAGAGGTTTCTGGTTTTCTGGTGGGGTTTTTTTTTTCTTTTTTTCTTTTTCTCTTTGATTTAACCCATCTGAAGCAGGATGCAGTGGCCAGTAACTAACCTGTGCAGAAAAAAACCTACATCTAATTGCTTATTCCTAATCTAGCCTGCTGCAGCATTCTATTACTGTGAATCCTAACAATGATTAAATTTGGCGTGTGTGTGGAATAGCATTTATTCAATGTTTTATGCTGGATTTACCATATAAATATAGCTAATAGCTAAATACAACACAAACAGCTGCAATATATTTTGTTCCTGGCTTCTTAACAGGCAGGCAACATTGCACAATTTAAAATGGGTAGACTGGGGGAAAGTGGCATAGGACAGTACCAGTGTGGAAGTGACCTGACTGTCCCGGTGCTGAGCACATCCCACCACTCCTGCTGGTTTGACTGCCTGGGCTCAGGGTTGGTTTGGACATGGTGCAGGTGTCTGGTTTGGAGAAGCCAGGATCTCTGGGAGTGTCACAGTCACCAAATATCCCTGCTTCTGAACAGTCGGTTGGGGAAGAACAACATGGGGGATTTTTCTGATTCATGGGGAATTGTGGTGCATCTATGCTTCCAGTAAACCAGAAATATAAAGTAATGGTCACCTCAGCTCTGTACTAGGCTGCATAAAGATCCCTTATGTACGGAGATAAACCCGCTAGACTAGAGCAATCCCTTCACATCTGCAGTCCATTCAGCAGCTCCTCAGTCAAGAGATCAGAATTTCCTGTCTGTGGAGACACACTCTGGTACAACCTGTAGAGAAGCATAACATTTCTCTGAGATGACCAAAATGAATTATCATGCTTTTAAACTTGTAATTTGTGGGAGAGGAAATCTTGCTTTCATAGTAATGGTTAGAATCACTGGGAAAAGCACAGCTGCAGTATCAGCTGCAGTGAAAATATTTATATTTTGCAACTGGAGAGAATAAAAAAATACTTTCTACCATCCCTTAGGATGATAGCTGCTTTTGCACAGATTGCTTAGGGAAATAGACTAACTTTTTTTTTTAATCAAAATTAAAATTTTCTAATTGTAGGACATATTAACAGCATTAGTAAAGACTAGGAAAGGCATGAGCAACCTAAAAAGATGTATTTATTATACGGCAAATACACCAGTTTTGGAAGGGTTTGTTTCAAATTTTGCAGAATTCATTTGTTGAATTCAACTGCTGAATTTAATTTGTCAAATTCATCAACCTTTGGAAGAAGTCATATATGGATACTATGATTATTTCTTTTGCTCTATTTATCTGCCTCTTCTCATTCAGTATTTGACCACCTCTCAATCTTGTTTAGTATTCAGCACTGAATATCAATCTGTTTCTGTAATATATGAAATTACTCCTTCCCATTTTCTAATAGTAGGCTACCATGATTTATAATGAGTATGTGCAGTTTCATGCATAGCTTGCATCTGTTATAATTTATATATATTTTCCTGCCATCTTTGAATAGTCTGATCAGCATTCACTAAGCATGTGTAAATAACTTCAAAATTATAAACAAAACAAAACTTGTGGAGTTTTCTTTTATGCAGAAATCTTAGCAGTAAGCCCTACACCATATAGATGAGGGGACAGGAAAGTGTGAATTTGTCTTGTGCAGATGATTAGCTCCGCGGGTCCCTTCTCCTAATCCAAGCCTCACTGAAGTCAACAGGAGTCTTTCACTTCAGCCTATTTTTTTTCCCTTTTTTTTTTTCCCAACGTGTCATATATAACTTGCCCTTCCAGGCATGCAGATATTTTTGCCTTTGAAGGAGAAGAATAAGTTTGAAAAAGTCTTGGAAGTTCAGAGGTGGCTTTTCAGAAATCTGTAGAAATCTGTTGGTATTCTCTAAAACTAACAACCTGATAAATTTTGTGGAGCTGGGCTGTGATATTCTAGCCTTTGCTCAATGCTGAGAGAAAAGAGAATGACAGAAAAAAGCAAAATAGTAAGACGGAACTGACATTCATAATTTTGTTGAATTCAACAGAATTTGAATGACTCTCTGAACTCTCACATAGTAACAAAAAAACCCAATTGCTAAAAACCACCAGAGATCATTCTGTTTGCCATATCATTTCCTTCCAAGGTATATTAAATCATCTGATGTGACTGGAGATGGCTCTGTTCAAACAGTCAGCTGTGGTCTGAGTGCAATAGCAGAATGATAATATTGGGATTTGTTTTGTCCACGTCATGAAAACTTTTTTTTTTAATTATCACAGTTAGATTTACAGTCTAGACATATTACAACCTGAGCTTCCACTTCAAAAGTGTCTCGCTCACACTCTACCATATGACCCCACTTTAAAATTAGGTAAGCAGAGAATATAAAAAGCACTGTGTGCAGTTGCCCACTGCTCTTCCAGAATCACTGCCCTGTCTGTTCCATATCTAAGAGCCTCTTGTTATAAAAAGATTCTTCTGGTTGCTTATCCTGTACGTTCTTGTTCTCATCCTCAAGCTTGACCTTTTATATTTCATTCTTTACCTTTGCAAAAGGCCTGTTGGCAGCAGTCTGTTCTTTTCCATTTCAGGCTTTTGTACACTGTAGTCTCACTGAGATTCCTCTTGAAATATAAATGCCAGATTCAGTGTTGAATATTAACTCCTTCCTCTAACTCTGAAAGTCCTTTTGGTTTCTATGGCATCATACTCAAAGTACTGCACACAATGACTCCTTTTACATCTGATGTAAGAAAGTGCCTGTACTTGCCCAGTGCCCAAATGAGATTCTTAGTTGCTTTGCATCTTTTATGCTGTACTTCTGTAGATCAAGTAGTAGTGCGCTGAAGAAAGGCTGGTTTAAAAACTGAACCTGAAAGAGATTCTGCTTTGAGTTTTCTCATTCAACTACATATTCCCAACCAGAAATAGACATTCAGGCAGTAAAAGTGATTGTTAATTAAGGACAGTCTTCGGTACTTTGCTAACCAGAAGTTTTTTGGTTAAATGAAGGTTCCAACTTTCTAATTTAGGGACCATTTTCTGCCCTTGTTCCCTATTTAAAGATATATATCAGCGCAAGTCCACAATGACAAGGTCTATAAAGATCTTGCCTCTCAAAAAAAAAGCATCAATTAAATTGTCTTGTTTGTTATCCTGAGAAATTTATAAGCAGTAATTATTCTTGGCTTTGTCTTTTGTCAATTTATGACAGTTCCAATTTCCTAAGTGGGTAATTATGCAACCCTTTAATCTTACACTTCCCCCGGGAAAAAGATCTCTCTAGTCTTAAGAAACTCTGTGTGCACAGAAGACTTCATTTTGGATGTAATGATCTCCTGAAAAAACAGCTCATCTCTCAATAGTTGTTCATCCTTCTCTGACAGTGAAGACCCTGTGAATCTGAACCAGTCTGGAGGTCTTGCAGAAATCTAATGTGATGCATAGGACTTAATGTGATACTCAGACTTAATGTATCTTAAAATCTATACTGCCATCCAGTATTTTGTTCTATCCTGCACTTAAGCTTTCGGATTTCAGCATTGTCCTGACTTTTGATGCTGTCAAAATTGTGGTACTCATCTACTTGTGAAGATGGAGATTTTGATTAGCTAAGAGGAAAGGATCAAGGACAGGGGAAAGGATTTCTTGTGTTAAATGATAATGGCTGTGTAAAATTAGGTAGAGGTAAAGAATAAGCTCAGACTGGAAACTAGTAACTATCCAAAGCAATAACATTCTGAAGCAGCCTTTCAAGTAGGATATTGCAGGAAACGAACCAAAGCTGTTTTAAACTAAGATCAGAACATACAGATCTTTAAAGGGTCTGGCCTCATTTTGTGGGGGAAAAGAAACAGAGAAGTCCTATGAATAAGCTCAGGTATTGTATGATTGTCTGCAGTTGCAGGAGGGTGGACTCAGGAAGTAGAAAAGATGGATTTGACCATTATCTGGGGCTTTACTCTTTAAGCTTTTTGAGGTCCAGTGTTCTCTGCAGTCAGACATTGCCCACGCAGAGATTCCAGACTCCTCCTTGTCCTGGTTTCAGCTGGGATAGAGTTAATTCTCCTCCTAGTAGCTGCTATAGTGCTGTGTTTTGGATTTAGCATGAGAATAATGTTGATAACACACTGATGTGTTAGCTGTTGCTAGGTAGTGCTTACACTAGGTCAAGGACTTTTTTTTTTTTCCCTCAGCTTCCCATGCTCTGCCAGGGGCACCAGAAGCTGGGAGGGGGCACAGCCAGGACAGCTGACCCAACCTGGCCACAGGGCTATTCCATACCATACGGCGTCACGCTCAGTATAGAAACTGGGGGGAGTTGGCCGGGGGGCAGCAATTGCTGCTTGGGGCCGGGCTGGGCATCGGTCAGCGGGGCATGAGCAGTTGCATCACTTGGTTTTTTTTTTCCTCCCTGGTTTTTGTTTCTCTCTCTCTCTCATTGTTCTCTTTTCCATTACAATTTTTATTACTATTACTGTTATTATTGTTGTTATTTTATTTCAATTATTAAACTGTTCTTACCTCAACCCACAAATTTTCCCACTTCTACCCTTCTGATCCTCTCCCTCATCCCACAGAGGTGGGAGGGTGCGCGAGCAGCTGCAGGGGGCTTGGTTGCTGACAGGGGCTAAACCATGACACTTCGCCATGTATGAAGTCATAAGGATCCATCCCGTCAAATTAAACTATCACTTCAAGATAGTGCACCATCTCTGCTTTCATATTCTTCCATCTGGATCTAAGGGTGTTTGCTTATGCAAGGAACTGACTCAATACAATAGGACAATTTACCACCTAATTATCTGTAACTAGAATAATTTCTTTTCTAGCTGTAAATCTGTATATGATTTGGTGCTGTTTTATAGCACTATCATTATGATTTACATGTAGGTTTTTTTCTACTACTGAGAGTTCTACTAGCTTTCTCTTTTTATATCATGTCTTTGATCTGTGACTCACAATACCCTGGATAGTCCCCTAAACAGCCAATTTTAGGGGGAGAGGGAGGACTTTTCCTCAGTAGTACCCCCTCTGGTAGCAGTTTAAAAGCTAATACAAACCATATTTACAGATCAGAAAACAGAATTTCAGCACTCACAGCAATAAATGCCTAAAGAGTCAGAACTTAATATTGAACTAGATGTTTCTTTGAAAATATAAGATAAATATAACTTCCTATGAAAGTCTTCCCGTAAACAATGAAATAAAAGCCCCAGGCCTGATGTGATTGTGCCATAATATTAAGTCAAAAATACAGATTTTTTTTTTTAAATGTGATTGAAATTTTGCAGGAAGTGCTTCTGATTTTAAATAAATTCAGGGTATGCAGAAGTGTGTCCACTAACATAAATTACCCTAATGATGCTCACAGACTGGGTCTTGAAAACCCTTAGGGGCTTTGACACTCCAATTATAGGGCTCAACCTTGCTGCTTTGAAGTTGATTTCACGACTCTGTCTAGGCAATTTGCACGCCCCAGCCAATTTCCATTACAGTCAATGATAACAAGGTTGCACACATCTCTTCAGCCTGTTAGAGGGCAAATGCATAAAAATGAGGAAAACGGAATCATGAAAACAGCAAAGGGAGTTTGGAATTAATGTCTTTTTATAAAATCCTTTTTAAACTCAAGTCCCATTGAATTAAGAAACCCCAGAGACATTATTCGTGCATTCACATGTGATTCTCTGCTCAGCTGAAACCGAATCCTCTGTTTCAATATAAATTGCATCTTTGAGTTGAGACAGTTTTCAAATATCCAGATTCTGAATTTGGCAGGTTTAACTTTTTTTTTTTTCCTCATGGTGGCTGTGATAAGGTCACTACAGCTCACGCTTTCAGATGCAAGCTGGTCTGCAAGGGACTGCTCAGTAGCCAGCTTAGTATCATCTCAGTACAGTTCCTATCACACATCAGACATAAAAATCTAGCAACACAGAGTGTCTTTACTGGTGTCTCAGATATACTGATAGAGTGAAAAAAGAACTTGCTCACATACAGGAATTTTTCAGAGCAATTGCAGCACACCAGAAGGGCATCATCTTGATTGGTATGACCATTTTGGACTTCAGTTTCCAGCATCTCCAGTGCATGAACTGAGTCACAAACTCTCTTTTCAAGACTAGTATACTCCATTTGCAAAATACACTGTGGTATCTCATCCACCCATTTCTGTTGTGTATAAAGAAGGATTAAGTGGTTTTGAATGGGATTTAAAGAAAAGCTGTCCATATAATTAGGTCTGCTGAGAATTATGGCAGACGTAACAAAGTACTGTAATTGAATTGTGCAAGAATGTTTTCCAGACTTCCTACTGTTATTTCCAATTTTAATAAACTCTAGTTTGGGTATCAGTACCACATTCCTTGTTGCCAGATGCTCTGACAACAGGATTTTTCACACATTTGGCTGCTGGCTTTAGGTGAGGTGTGAAATCAATTTTCCCCTGACCACATTACATGTCAGTCTGAAACTGAGCAACCTAATTTGTCTTGCTGTAACTGAAATAATAGAGTGGCATTTTCCCACCTCTTTCTAGGAGACATACCACTGTGTATTTCATATTAGTGACTCTCCTATTGACCTAACCTGATGGAAGGGTGCCCTCAATATCCCTGTAGGTCTAAAACCAGAAGCTTCTCCTAATACTCTGTTCTTCTGGTTTCTCTCTCCCCCTACACACAGATGAATAAATAAATAAATAAATCTCTGCAGATGAGACAAATTAACTGATCTTGCATGACATTGTTTCAGCACTCAAGTAAGTACTGCTTGCAGAAAAAACAGCGATTTAGCTTATTTGTGAATAACAAGTCATTACTACTGTCCAGCCTGCCTCAGCCTGACCTGGATTTTGTGAGGAGTGGCAGGGAGCTTTGGCGCAGAGGCTGGTTTTCTCTGAGCTTGGGAACAGTGGCACCAGCCAAGCAGCTCTGCCTCCAGCTGTGCTCTCTGCTTCCTCGTGCTCAGAAGGTGTGTAGTAAATTGCTGTACATCTTTCCATTTCATCCTGCACCTGCCAAATCTTTCCAGCAGCCAAGAAGAGGGACAGAATAATGGCCATGCTAGTTCCTCACCCCTCCCCACCTGCCTGTTTTAGGGAAGATGCAGGCCCCTAATTTGCTGTGCTTTATTCCTAAGGAGCTTAGACCCAAGATTTGAGCAGCTTTAGGATGGAAAGGGAGCTACTTACTTTCTTGAACAAACAGCTGTTTCTTATCACAGTCACAGCTATGTCACATATCACAGCCTTAGAGAAGATTCTCTTAATTATATACCCAGCCTGGGAATGTGTGCCATTTAAAATGCTGCCCAGAGAAATTCCCAGTACCAAGGTAATATGTGACCTCATCCCCTCACACCAGGAAGTGAAAGGGAATTCTTCCTGTTTTGTAAAAATCAATGTGTGTGAAACAAATACCTGGTGCAAAGTTGGAGGTCTCTCATATGAGAAGCCAGCTTTCTTAAGAGGGAAGTCTTAGAAAAACTAACAGTTTTTTTCATCTGAGCCCAGAATCTGATCTCAGTACATCTCCACATTACAAAGCTTGAAGTCTAGATCTTTGACATACGCTGAACATACACATCCCTGGGAATCAGCCATGACAAAACCAACAGACCAGACTCCTGTAAGTAGAAATTCCATATATGAATTAACCATAAGCTCAAAAAGAGCTAGAAACAGATTTGTCATTCAGTAAAATATTGGGATGCCACCAGCATGAAATCTGTTGTTTTTAAAAATGAATTAAGCTAAATTGCTTCCTTTTTTCTTCCTCCTTTCCTCTTGGGTAATCTTTTCTATTCAATTCTTCAGCTTTACAATGAGATTTTCCTGTTTCATTAGGTGTTTATATCTCCCCTGTTGCTATATGAAAACTTCTTGCAACCAGCAAAGAAAATAATATTGACTCTATTTAGGAAGTGTTATCAGATAGACTGAATAGACAAAACGCACTCCATATAACCTCAGACCACTGTTTGTGTATGTTACTATTAGCAGACTAATAATAGATCTTACAGAAGTGTGATTTAAGTGAATTCTACAGGATTAAGTAATGAATTTACCTTTTGTTTGAAATTTTAAGCTCTGGTTACAAATTATCATTTTTAATGGGATTTATTTTGCGGGGTGGAGGGGAAGAGTAAGTTCTTTTAATTATTTCCTCAGAAGTCACTATGCAAAGTTAATCACCACCCGGATTAAGTAAGCTTTTGGTGATGAGTCTAATTTTTACCAACCTTTCTTCTGAATTCATTATCTCTGACTGACCTAATTTGCATTGGTGCAGACTGGCGTATAAACTAATACTCAAGTATTGCTGTAAACAGTTCATGCTATTTTATTTGCATCTGTTTGCACAATTTTCAGCTCATTTGCAATATTGATTCATTTAGAAAGAATACACATCTCGAAACAACCATCTCCCATGCTGCCTCTTTCTTTATTTGACTCACCAGCAAACACCCATCTTATCCTAGCCAACATCTGGTAATGCCCTGGTTTTGCCCACAGAAATGTCATTGCTACTCAGTCTTCTTGGACAGTGTACAGAAAACTCTCCCTACTGTTTGTAAAAGAGCACTCTCCGTAGTACCTAGAAACTGATGAGAATTCTGATCGTCTGTTCTAGTAGATATAAAATGGTTTCTAGCTGGGATATTTTGCCTTTCTACCACTCTAGAATAAGGAAGCCTGGGTAAATTATTAAAAGGGTACTCTATGAGAAGGGGTTCTGTTTCCTGCTCCTTGTATATTTTACTCCTGCAAAGAGAAGTGGATGGCCTCCTTACAAACATGCAAATGATTTGACTTGACTGAACAGAAATGTCTTTTCTCCCTTGTGCAGAGTGAATGAAAACATGCTACAAGGACAATGTTTTCTTTGGTGTAAATACCTATATATGTGGAGGACTCACAGGAGACAGTATTTTCTTGCATGCAACACAGTGGTATAAGACCTTCCCAGCATGAAAACAGTTATATTAGATTTACTCTGTTGTGATCAGCCACATTATTTAAAACGATGAAATTAAGTGCTATGATTTTCTTCACTATAACAAGGTATTTTATATCCAGACTATTCTACATAAAAGGTAAACACAATAAAATTTCATAACGATTACTGAGGAAAAAAACATCAGCAATTATGAAATCACTGCAATTACACAAAACTATGAAGATGCTTGAAAAAATGTTTTGCCTGGCTAAGATTCCTGTTGGAAGAGCTCTCGTACATGCTCTTTATTTTTGATAGGAAGTTAGCCTGAAGTTTCAGCACCCTTGATTATACCTCTGCTGAACAGAACCAACTTGGGCTACACAAGGTCTGAATGCTTTATATGCATTAGGTGTGGTCTGTCCAGTCCTCAAATCACTGCAGTTTTGCACATACAAACCCTAAGTAGGAGTGTTGTGGTTTGAGTCATAGTTGGTTGGGGTTTTTTTTGTTGTTTTTCCTTTGAACGAACAGACTTAGGAGATGAGACAGAGAGAGCTGCAGTAAAGAGAGGAGAAATCAAGGAGACTGGATGAATTAAACTCAGTCATTCATTCTAGCACAGTGTCTGTACATCAAAGACAAGAAATGAATGTAGTGGAACTTGTTGCTGGAGCCAGTGTAAGAGCCCTGGCACCCATCTTGATCAGAACCCCATGGTAGTATATGGAAATAATTTCATAAAATGTAGCCAAGCCTTGAAATAGGTCTTGATATTCCCCTCCTCCCCCAATTACCATCCTAGTACCACTGTTACATCTCTGTTGAACACTCTGGTTTACTTTATAAATACAGAAATAAAAAGGACCATGCTAGTCACTGACTGCCTCCAGGTACTTCAGTGCTTCTCACACCACAAGCACCAGTCCCTTTGTCTTCTCTCAAGTGACCTCCAGTGCCTCAGAGACATGGAAAAATAATTCCAGAAATCAAACTGCATTAGTTACCTATTTCTAGAGGTCTGACTTGTGAGAACAGGGGCTATCTTTTCTAGTATCTCTCTGATTATATCTTAAAGCTAGTGCAAAAAGAGATAGAAGTTGCCAGTACCCGAAGTACCCAGCTCTCAGCATCTGTTCTTTAATGCCTTCATACTGGGGAGGTAGGGGGCTGCAGGACAGAGGGACAGGGGAATGGACTGACTGCATAAAATAATATTTTATTTTTCAAAATAGATCTATGCGAGATGAAAACTTGGTTTACGTTCAAATAAATCATGACACTGACAATATAGTTACCATTGGTTTTGTGCATATTCCTTTCACCTTTTCCCATCATGTTATGAATTGAAAGTAGAACTCTGTGCACTTTGAACAGCAGTTTGTCCTTCAGAGAATGGGGAGAATATGCAGCTGTATCCAGCCTGGTGGGAAGGTTTGCACAGTGTACACAATCTGACAGCTGTTCCTATGAGAAAATGGATCCAAAACAAGACACAAAGAAATGAGGGGAAATTGCCTTTGAAGGTCTGACCCACAAGCCCTCATTGTCAGTTTTATTCAGTGGCACTGGGTTAGACCTTTATCTGCAAGAAGCTATTTTAGTCTGGCTCAGGATGACTGCCAGGAGTCAGGAAGACTCAGGAAGGGGTCTCCATGCCCAACCTTGCCACAGCCCTGCATGAGATTCAGCACTATCAAGAGGCTGTAAATAGAAACTGGAACAGTTAGTTACTGCGGTAGGTACCTTCCCTAGTGGGGAGCTCCCACTGAAATCGATGCACATTCCCATCTGGAGCAAGACTGGGTTTAAGCCACACTCNTGCTGTAACAGTGCCAGCTACAGCTAATGTTCAGTTCTTTAAAGCTTATTTAGTTTGGTATTTTTAAAAGACTTTCTATCTTCATTAATTTTTTTGTTTCAGAAAAAATGTCAACAAAATGTTCAGTCTCAAAAAGTCTTACAAAACCTCTTCAGGAATATATGGCTTTATGGCTTCCTCTATGAGCATTGATTGATAAAGAGCAGCATATGTTGTGAGTGAAATAATAGTAAAATGGCCACTGACATTTCTAAATTTCACATCTTTACAATATTCTCCTTTGAAATTATCAGATCACATACCAGAAAGCTTGTTTCTCTCACACCCCCATGACATGATTCTCTAATAACGGTTTTCTAACAGTGCTTTAAACATCTTCCCAGCGGTTGGTAGATAATTTCAGGCAACCTTAAAACCATTGGATAAATACTATAGACATATGAGCCCAGTCCAGTAAAGGCCAGAGTGATACTGGTAGGGAGAATGGCTTCAGATAGTAAAGAAATTGGTTCACATAACAGATTCCCACTCCAGCAAGTAATTAAATATTGAGAAGACACTCCTCAGAAGCCAGGAAAAAAGGCGTTTCACATTTCTTAGGAGAAAAGACTAGTAATTTCCCAGGGGGATGAATGTTGCTTTTCCTAAGGCCATGGGCATACAACGCGTACAGTCTGACAGCAAAGCGGAAGGCCAGGCAGCAGAGAATCATACTGGGATCTTGTTCTCCAACATACGAAGCACACAGTGTTTCCAGGGAGCCACAAGCAAAAGCTGTGCCCCTCCTTAAAGATGAAATTGCCAGGGCCAGTAGAGCCAAAACCAGCTGGTTCTTTCTCAGTGTATGCTCAGGTGAAACAGCACGGGGCTCCATCTCTTCAACTCACACAAAATAATGAAGACAGTTGGCAAACAAATCTGTTCAGCACTTGCCTTTCATCTGTGGATGTGGAGTCATGCTCTAGCAACCTCTGTTTTCACCAAGTTAATTGCTTTTGCATACTTAATCTTGATTCAGTTTTCTTTAAATATGCTAATATTTTCTACCCCACAACTGGCACTGGCCTGATGTGAGGCTGAGCTGACTGCCTCCCTGGAGGTCTCAGAGGTGAGGAAACAAAGGCAGCTCAGCAGAGTCCTCATCTGTATCACTGAGACAAATGGATAGCTGGCTGTCACCTTCTCTTTGTATGAGAGAAAGAAAGAAATCTAATTGCAGGATGTTTCACAGCTTACCAAGGCAGAGACAAATGGATCTTGATTTTACTGGCTTTCAAAACTCCATGGCTGCCCTTCACTGTCACATCCCACATATTCTGTCTGTGCTACAGACAAGTATCAGCCTGAAGGGAAACGTCTCTGTCTTAGAGTCTGCCAAACTGCAGTAACTTCAGTCCCCTCCCAGGCACAGTGCCCAGAGGAAGTCGTATGGGAATCCATGGTACGAGATGAGAGGAGGGAAACTGCAGATTGGATAAGGAGCGCGGGGGCACAAATGCATAACTGAATTTCTGTGACTTCCTCTTCTCCTGTGAAACAGGATAGTTTGTGGAACAGCCACTCACCATAGGGACTCCTGTATAATAGCTAATGATTCATTGCTCAGAGACAGGAAGATTGAAATGGCACTACCCCTGCCTGTGCAAACAGTTCTCCAGGGAGCGACTGCTCATCGCTCCTTGCCAAGGCTCCACAGGTCGTGCCCAGTGAGAAGTGAAGGCAAAGAGACCAAACTCACAGGGCAGCCTGACACAGATGCCCAGAGGAATCCTCACATAACTGACACAATCCCCAAATTCCCTCACGGGAGTTTTCTAAAGAGAATCGAGGTGAACGGGGCTCCAGGAGACAAAGGCACAGAGCCCAGTCCAGTTTTGTTTTATTGAAATCAGTAAGGAAATTTCCACTGATGTCAATGAAGTCATGACTGCGTTTTGTATTTGTGGCTAAGAAAGTGCCAGTCAGGCTTCTCTGTCATTTCCCAGGGAGGCCAGGTCACTGTCATGCTCATTTGGCTTCAATCCAAATCATTCTAAAACTTACTTTGGCCTCATGTACTGAAAGGGCATTAGTGGTAGAAGTGCCTGTCGACTCCTTTTCTGGCTTTGGAGTTGTTTTCTCCAAGAGATGAAGAAACCCCTTAAACCACTTTATAATGAGAATCTTTTGTTCCAATTTTATCAGTATATAAAAACCCAAATGTGTCTGTACAAAACCTCTTAAATCCCTAATCAATAAAGGTTTGGGTGTGGGAAGGGTTCAGGGCAATAAAAAGATCCTTAAACACTGCTGATATTCTTGCAGTAGCAAATTACTTCTTGCATTTTGGTAGTGTTTGCGATCATTAGGCTTTTGCAATGAGCAGCTTGTCTCGCTGAAAAATCATTCATCCTCATTTAATGACAAATTCTCTTGAAATGAGAAATTCTGACAAAATGTTGATAATTCATGTTTCACTGCTGATCCTGAAGGGCAACTAACGTAATTATCCAAGGGTGCTCCTGCTGATTTCTCATAGTTTGCCCTCCAAGCATACATTTTTCATCTTCAAATTTTGAATGCATTTATACTATGCCTTTTACATAGTTAGACAGCAGAACATGTTTCATGGAAATAAATTAGCATTATTTATTGAGTCCCTGGAACTCAATAAAGGTCCCAACCTAAACGATTCTATGACTATTTTACTACATGTGAAAATGGAACATATTCAGCTACCAAGGAAAAGCATTTTGGGATTCAGGATTACAGAGTGCTAAGTTCCAACTTTTCTTGTGCTCAGTAACTACAAGAAAACTATAAACTTCACACATGATACACAGTACTTTGCAGTGCATGCCCAATCCTGAATGTAATTGTAATCCTGTTTTATAACGCACCCTTGAGACAGACACACACACATTCTCACAAGCGGTTACTCTGATGAAAACATGCTATGCAACTAAGGGATCAATTATCAAACATAGTAAAAAAAAATTACACAGACTGAGTCCATAATCCCACAGGCTACCAGCAGCAGGGATGATGTACGTAGTTCAAAGTGTCCTACTTTCCAGGTCTAATGCATTTTTTCTGTAAAATATCTTTAAAGGAAAGAGGAAAATTCATGAGCAACAGTCCCAAATATGACACTTTAGCCTCATCTATAATTTTTCCAACAATTATTGGGTGGCACCGGTTTGAAGGTAAACACTGCATTACACATTAAGTGTTCATGGTCTGCCTGGTATGCACAGTTGGTCCCAGAGACTTTGGAATTCATTAACCCTCTGATTTCTGAGTATCTCAGCCGATAGAAAAGTCTGTGCTGACATATGTGAGTAGATGTGCAGCAGTAAGGTCCTGATCCATAATAACCAACATGTTTTTTGCAAGATAGCCCCTATCCAGAGTTAGCCAGAATCCTGCTACACTCAGCCCCTTTGGCTTTGATTAGATTGGGGTGGGTTTGGTTGTTATTTTTATCATTTGTCTGTGTTTTGTAGGTGTCTTGGTTTCAGCTTAATTCAGAGTTCATTTTCTTCCTAGTAGCTGGCATAGTGCTGTGTTTTGGATTTAGGATGAGCACAATGCTGATAACACGCTGATGTTTCAGTTGTTGCTCAGCAGTGCTCACACTGGTCAAGGCCTTTCCAGCTTCCCATGCTCTGCCAGGGGCACCAGAAGCTGGGAGGGGGCACAGCCAGGACAGCTGACCCAGCCTGCCCACAGGGCTATTCCATACCATACGGCGTCACGCTCAGTATAGAAACTGGGGGGAGTTGGCCGGGGGGCAGCGATCGCTGCTTGGGGACGGGCTGGGCATCGGTCAGCGGGTGGTGAGCAACTGCATTGTGCATCACTTGTTTTGTATAGTCTTTTATCATTGTTATTATTATTTTCTCTTTCTCTGCAATCCTATTAAACTGCCTTTAACTCAACCCACAGGTTTTACTTTTTTTTTTCCTGATTCTCTCCCCCATCCCACCAGGGGAGAGGAGGGAGGGAATGAGCAAGCGGCTGTGTGGTGCTTAGTTGCCGACTGGAGTTAAACCACAACAATAGGACAGGTTGGACTCTGTAGGATACAAAGTATTGTCAAGAGACAATTATGTTCAGAGCCATGGGGCAAGTTAGGGAGTAAATGAGCTGCACTTTTTGTTGCAAATCTTGGACACAAATAGCCCATAGCTAGATAGAAAAGTGAAGGAAGGGCAAAACGCATGAAATATGATAGGAAGACTATGGGGAAAAGAGTAACCTATTAACTGATTTTGTTTCTGTCACCACCATAGAAACATACTTTCCTATCTGATCTGCGCTACAGAATTCTGAGAACGTGGGAGACCAACATGGAGTAGAACATGGAAGAAACTGCTCTAGGGGTCACAGTTCTTTCCATTGCTGACCAATATTTTAGCAGGAATGCATTCTGAGGCACTAAAGTACTTCCAGTTCTCCCTTTTCCTTCTTCCTCTGTCTCAGCAGCTGCCTGGAACACCCAGCTGTATGAGGAGGACTTAGAAAAATGAGACAATATGTAGGCAGTATAAACAGGATTAGTCTTATGCTCTAAATGATTCTCCTGGCTCTTTGTAAAGTAAAACAAAACCAAGATACACCCTTCCTTTATGAGTTACAGGTGATGCAGGAATGAACTGGTAGAGATTATTAAGTGGTAGGTTCTGTATTTAAGAAATATTTTGCAGAAGGAGAAGTATCAGAACGTAGTACATATAAGAGGGGATAAGCAATGAAAACGCAGATAAATTGTATACACATACTGCTAGCCAAAATCACCAGTGACTTGTAGAAACACTAAGCTGTGCAGAAGAATTTTAGAGCCATCTGACTGCCACTGAAGAAGATGAGTTTTACACGTGTTTCGTAGAAAATAGCCTCAATCCTTTCTAGAAATCCCTTCTGATTTTGAGTGTGGGAGTTCTGTCTTGGTTTCACAGATCAGACATGGGCTGCTTTTCCTCTTGAACTACAATATAAATATGTTAACATTAATAATTATGAACAAGAAAAAAAATCTAGAACTGGCATCATCCTTTGAATCAGTTGTCTTTTTTAGAAAACATTTGACAAAATATCATAATCAACAAAGTATGGGGTTCACTATTAGTGTTTTATTGTCACATCTGAATTTCTTGGTCACTCTATTTTCAAAATTTTTGCACAGTCTTTTTGTTTTTTAAATGGAGACATGGAAAGAATATTAATTATGTTCTCTATTTGAAGCCTGTCTTCAGACCTTCATAAAGCCAGCAGACTTGCCTGTTCTATAAAAAGAAATGCAGTTGTGTATACACTTCAGTTAGCTTGTTTCCCACCTATCTTAATAGATGGTCTGAATGAGCCTAATCTGCTTTGTTTTATTGCTTGTAACAGATACAATTAACAATTTAGGGGAATTTACAGTAATACAAGGGCATCACTGTGAAAGAACAGCAGTGGTAGTTGGGCTATATAAAGTCTGTTTGGGCCTGTGAAACACCTTCCCCACCCCCCTTTTTTTTTTCTTTCTTCTTTTCTTTTTTAAATCAGAGTGGAGACATGATAACACTAGGGGACAGGATCAGGAGAGCATGATAGGCAGGGTCATACTGCATTCCTGACTGACTGGAGAGGTGTTACAGTAAAGGAGAGATTTTATGCAAAGCACTGAAGTGGGTTTGTGGATGTTTGTGCAATATGGGGGGTTTATGGAAGAAGGCCCAAAGGTGTGTGTCTGAATATTTATCTACCAAGTGACAGAAACAGTTAAATACGAACCTGCATCAATTACATCTGTGGGCAGTGTGGAGTAAACTTCAGCCCCTTGTCAGAACCAACTCATGAGTCTTCCCTCATGCTGAGAGCTCCTTAATTCCCAGCATTGCTCTGTAGTTTCTGACTTGGCAGCCCTGAGCACCACTGCAACTTTCTAATCACATTTCCTTCCCTGTCTTGCAAGACAACACAAATCACCTTTCACTCTCATGAAGCAGTACAGAAGAAAGAAGAAGGAGGACATTCAGCTGTACGCCCCACCAAGTACCAGGGCTGTGTCCACTTTTGTTAAGAGGTTTGCTCTTCTACAGTCACTTGGGACCAATCCAGCATGAATACACAAGAGTGCACTGATGTCTCACAGGAACCAACATACTATCCAGTCTGTCTGTGCTAGATACATAGACACGTATTAAATCTTCAAATTTTATAAAGCTGACACAAAAATTCAAGAACAAATTGGCATTTACCTACTTTTTGACTAATACATAGAGGCATATGATTAATACAAACCCATCCCAACTACTTGTCGGTGACCAGAAGGACAAATAGATGTCACAGGACACTATCTGTGCAGGCTTTGCTGTGCAAGACAGACGCGTTTCTCTGTTGCTACTTGATTGATTTTTTTAATATTGCGATAGAAATTTTTCAAATTATTATAAAATGTTATTAAGCAAGATTAAAACATCATGAGCTAGATCCTGTTCTAAGATGCAGCCACTCTGTTCTGTTAATGACATCAGGCCTTAAAAGCGACACAAGCAGTTCCCAGTAGATTAGATAAAGCAAGTGCCCATAACCAGGGTATAAATGCCTTTTCTTCATTCTTTGTTCACCAAAGAGAAAAGAGGACCAGGCTACAGGACCACTAGCTACATTATGGCAATCTGCAGTCATTTTCTTTGTAGCTTTTCAAGCTTCTGCAAGCTGAAGGACCATCTCTGTGCATAATAGCACTTCTAAAACAAACTGGTCTTGAACCAAAAGTGTTCCAGATAGATATAAGCCATCCACCTTCCCACGCTGCCAAGAAATGCAAATGCAAAACATTAGATAGTACCTATTTTCAGTGTTTGAACCACTCTCAATGCTCAGCAGCGGAGCATATAAATACATACAAGAGTCTCTTTCTGGCTAACAAGTTTAGAAAGGTTTTCAAGATAAACTGAATACAGTTAAATAAGCTTTCACATGTGTCAGCACAGAATCTCTGTGAACCTGGGAACAGTACTGTCTTTCTGCTGTTGGAACAAACCAGAGCATCTCAGAACCAGATAAAATCACCCCACTGGCGCTGTTCTGGAGCAAGCACACTGCCATCTCGCAGTACCTCGCCTGGACATCATCTGTGATGCAATATTCACAGCATGAAGGGAGATCAAGTAAAGCTGGCTACAAAGGCTTCGTGCTACTACTGAGTCGCGTGTTGGGAATCTCCACCTTCCTCTTCAGTGCTGGCCTGTAATAGGGCCCCTTTCCCCTAATCTCCACTACATATTCAAAGACAGTTGAAAAGGAGGACCTCTGCAATATAGGAGTGTGGCAGCTTATCTCCAATGCTGTTACCATTCAAATAAAAACAATAAGCAAATTTCATGGATCACTAAATTGCATCAAATATAACCTTCACAGTTTTCTGGCATTTCTGCTTCCTTATATTGACTGAAGCTGGGGCATCCATCATGAATTTTGCATTTAGTTCCAGACCTCATACAAACTGAAAGAGGAAGGAAAAGATCAGCAGAAATCTATCTGAGAAGTGCAGTGTTCAGAAGGATGGTGAAAAACTGCTTTGTTTCTTTGTGGCTATTTCCCTGGTGTGGCATGCAGTTATTTAATCAGGGCATTATGAGTCCCTGCCGACGGCAAGACAGATGATTCTAAATGAAGCTGTGCGCTTCGTAATGAGGACTGACCAAAATGCTTCAGTGCTCTGCTTCGGAGCAGACTCCCCAAGACTATATTGTAAAGATCTTTTACTGAGAAGGCTGTAACCACATTATTATTATACAAGCCTGACAATTTATAAGCCTGACTGTGTTTTACACACATGCACTAGAAAATGCATGAGTTTCTCTGTACGTGGTGAACTGTAATTTTTAATGTTCTCTACTCCTTGGAAATTCCCTCCTGTATGTGAAGAGAAAGGCTTCTTGTTAGAGAGACACCTTTAAACAATCTGCTTCGTATTTTGCATACAAACCCACTGGAGGTCATTACACTCTCTGGTCAAAGGTCATCAGATCCTCAGTTACTGTGCACCAGCTTAACTCCGTTGATAGTGTGGCTGAAAGAGGCCACTGTACAATAGAAATGTGCATGATGTTACATTTCACTGCTGTGAAGAAACTCATCTTTGGTTATAACCAATAACCAGCAATGCTTTCTGTACCACAGATAAAGAAGTTCGCACACAGCTCCCTTTCCATTTAACAAATTAAATAGAAACTACCTAACTTCCTTGACATTCTTTCTGTAATGGACATAATCAGGATGTACATTCTCTTGTGATATGACTACACTCACATCAAAAGGCACTGACCAGGAAACGGCACTACATCATGCAGAGTGTCGTACAGATACAGAAATTCTACCTCCAAGGAGATCCTGGTTTAAGACACAACAAATTGTCACAGTAAAAAGGGCAAATGCATATGCAGTAATAGGCTTCTGCTTTTGTTAATACTATTACTTAGCATTTCATATCTAAAACAATATGCAAATACCAAAGGCTAATTGTTGACATTAGTAAAAAAAGAGAATGATGCTTCTTCAGCTTCTTCCCAGACCTTCTGGAGACTACTGTCCTTGTGCCATGCAATTTAGGACCTATGCTGTAAGGGAGCATTAAAGTAAATCGTAAGATCTATTTATTTTTAATCAATGCAAAAGTGTGACCAGCAGCCAGTGCTAGTATTAAAATAGGAAAGATATGCAGGGGTCATCTAAAACAGCTACCATAAATAGCATTTTCCATGGTATTTTAAGAAAGTTGAAGCCTATGAGCAAAGAAAACAGATCAATTATTCAAATAGCAAAGTCTTAATATAATAATTTTCTACTTTTCAAAGAATAGACCATGGCCTCTCAATTACTTCCTATTCTTTATCTAAATTGTTATACGCAGAGAAATATTCTCATTAAACTGCATCTAGTGTGTAGAAGGGCAGCTCAGCAGCAGAGCTATGGTGCAGACAGCTGGACACTTGGTTCTAGTCCTGCCAACAGCCCATTCTGGTACCTCGTCAAGCTGTGATTTGGGTGGAAGCTCAATGCTGAGCACATACTTTTGAGCAGATCGGGTCTCCCACTCAGCCTCTGCATTGCCCCCTGCCAAACAGATGATCTTTTGTCCAAAGCTTACAAGATGTAACCCTTCTGTCACCTCAAGCTACCAGTTGTTATTATTATTACAAGTGCTGCACTGCACTCAGCTTCTGAGCTCTGGAACAAAACCAGACATATTTATGAGAACAAGAAAAGCACATGTTTGTATCATGCCAGAGAACCTGCAAAACTGTTGCATGTGTCTGAGTCAACCAACTTGTCAACAGTGATTTCGGTCTTCAATTCCATTTTAGAAAGTGTGGAGTTACTCAGTCCTGAACCTATGCCAGGCACTGCAACAAAACCAACACTGCAACCGAAGCATCAGAGTGGGAGAGTTACACCCCTGCCATCAGCATATGGCAGACACTAACACACGCATGAAAAACTGAAGCCAGAGGTGAAGTAGGATTCCAGAACACAGCAGTATCTGCAAAGTCTAAACATAGCAAAAGTGCTGGTTAAAATCTGCTACCAGGATGCTCCAAAGCCATGGGATGTTAAAAGGCATCCCGGTGAGACTTCACGACGCACATCAAAAGCTGGATGGTGAATCAAGAGTTTCAGCAACCCCGGTATCAGCCAAGATGAAGGTGGCACAACAGATATAAACAAAGCTTTTTTTCCTCTGGCCTAATCGAATACCTGATAAAACTTAGAAAATATTTATTTATACTAATAGAGAGCTTTTTGTGACAGTCTTTCAAGATTTCTTGCCTCAGTGGTTATCTGGAAAGTTAGAAGGGGTTTACAGGCTTATTAGGTTGTAAAGAAGATAGTTCTACCAATAAAAAAATAATAACCGCTATCTTAGAGAAGACAAGGTCCCATGGATAACTTGAATTGGCAACTACGTATCTCTAAGTACTGTTTCTGTCGGCACTTTGGAAAGGTTATGTCAATTGCTGCTCTCCGGAAAATTCTGATTTCAAGAAAGCTCTTCCCCCACAGAGCATTTGTTGAGCTCCGAATACAGCGCAACCACTGAAGAAGTGAACTACGTGCTGGATTCCTGCACCCTCTGCCCGAGATAACAAGAGGGAATAACGTGGTTGTCATCCGCGCCTTTCAAATGCGAAGCTCATTAAAGACTAGCAATATTTACGAAAAGCCATCTATTGAATCCCACCAAATAAACGAGGGAGAGCCCCCGTCCCAGTCATCCTTCCTCAGCCAGCCTCGCACGGCGTCACTTTGCGGGGCGAGCGAGCAGCCCATTTCGCAAGGCAACGCTGAAGTGCCCGGAGCGGCGCCCGCGCGGCTCCAGCCCCCGTCCCTCGACAGAGAGCAGCTGCTGGTCTCGGGAAGCGCCGGCCTCAGAGGGCAACACGGTCACACCACCCTTCCTCCCCGAGAAGCCCGCGGCGGCTTCGCCCTGCCAGCCGCAGCCCCCGCCGTGCGCTCGGCGCCGGACCGGGGCCGGGAGGACCGCACCGNCTGACCCCCGCAGCGGTGCTGCCCTGCAGCGCGGAGCCCCCGGCGGGCTGGTTCGGGCGCTGCCCGTCGCCGCGCCGGCGGTGTGCGCTCCCACCGCACGGCCGAAGCGGCTCGGGCAAGCGGGAGTTGGGCAATACGCTCGCTGCCGGGGCCCGGGAGGACTGTCCTTGCTGTGGCCGGTGCAGCACTGAGCACCGCTTCTGGCCTGAGCAGCTGCGGTGTGATGGTAAAACCCACGGCCACTCACGGCTTTTGCAGTCTAACACACCTCGGGCTGCTGTGCCTGCAGCCTTTGGCTTTCCTCAAAGTCCTGCACTGAATGGAGTAACACTCATTCCAGCACCATGTTGCCAAAAGCCAGAGGACAGCACCCAAACAAGTGATGGGATTTTGTATTTCTCATAACCATATGTATTTTTCATAAGCATGCAGCTTTGCTGCTTATGCAGCCTGCTGGGATTAGACGAGAAGGAAATGACTCTGCAGAAAGAACAAGTGTGGTGATAATTATTGTTGTTATTATTAAATTTTTCTTTTATTGCAGGGGAGGTTATATGGATAAAAACCCTGAACAGCATTTTACAGTTGAAGAGAACCTTTCCTAGTGAAAGCCCAGTGCAGTACTGTGTGGTATCATTTCTGACGTCAAGACAATGAAGCAGGAGTTGGGCAGGTTGTCCAATGCCCCACAGCAAATCAGGGTTTTAGCGCTCCTTGCCCGATTTATGAAGAGTCATGGGCTACTGTTAATGCTGAACGCATAGAGGGTGCATGAAAGCTTGTTTGTTTGTCACCTACCTTTGCCTACAAACTTTGCCTTGCCCTTCAATCATCAATGCTTCAGAAGAACTACCTCTATATTCAGTGATCTGCTCATTAATAGGACTGATGCACATTACTGCTTTTCTCATGAACAATTTTGTTTGGGGGTGCTTCACATGTTGGAGGAGAGAAAACCTCCACACTGGTTTTAAAATTGTAGCACTGAAATCTCCGTTATCATTTCTCTGCTTGTCTGAGAATTGGAATTAGCTAACAAATTAAAATGAGTTGTACAATGTTTTAGGTCTTCAGGACACTCTGATTTTTCTGTCAGCTCTTCTCCCCAGGGACATGCCATGGTTTGAGCACTAGACATGCTGGAAGAGCTCTTGTTGACTGCGCAATGCTCCATCCTCGTTGGTTTTGGCCTTTAGAGATGGAGCCCAAACAGAGCTGTGAGTCAAGCAGAAAAGCTGGTGGCAGCACTCTGCACAGCTGATTTTGGGTGACAGTGCAGCTGCCTGCTGGGGTGGGCTGGACTGACTCACTTGTAGAAGTGAGGAACACAAGTGTGGGAGGAAGATAAGAGCCCATCTGGGATCTGGATGAGAGATGGACTAAGGGAAACAGGCTGATTAGGGAGAAGGGCCAATTTTTGGTGGGTGTGAGGACTATTTATCTTCAATCCATCCCTTCAACTTTTTTAGAGTATTATAATCCAAGTGCATTGTTTAGGAGATGGAGGAATGATCCTAGAAACGGTTGAATATTTAAAGCTATGCATTTGTTAGTATGGGAGAAAAACACCCGCTACCTAGAAACTTTGATGCACAGAGTTTGCTTACGTAAAACAAAGAATGGGTAAGGCAATTCATTGTAACTAGGAAGTTTTCACATGCCCGTTTAGAAAAAGTCACAAAACCTAGTAAGGGCCCAGTCCCGCAAACTGTTGAACATAAGAGCAGGTATGTGGAAGCAGTCCCGCTGTGTTCATTTGCACAGAAGTTTTTGCAAGACTGGGGCCTAAGTATTTGCCAATTATTTCGCTAATGTTCTAAGATCAGTATTTTTGCTATTGTGACTTTGGCTTTGGAGCGTTTTCACTGCTGCATTTGCAAGTGGAATTAAATTTCTTCCCTACTGATGATGCGCTTCAGTGCACCTCAGCAATACATACGCATTCCTTCACTCACAAAGGTTGTTTTTCTTCTGCTGAAAGCCGTGTCAAGGAAGTAAATATAAAAATTCAGGTCTCTTCTCACTGCTCATAAGACAATGCCTGGCAGAAAAATAGAGGTGCACTTTACTCTCGCGATCATTTCCCCTGATTGCTTTAGTTCCCATTTCTCAATTAAGTCCTGCCATCAGGAGCTACAGCTGGTCAATGGCAGTTGGCAAATCCACTCTCCTATCTATTGCTCTTTGGCCTCCATTAGATGTCAATGATGTCCCATGGCAGACATGACACTATATAACAACAGGCACACTTTACTCAGGCAAAATCCCTAATGGCAGTATGGCTTTTAAATCAGCTGGGGGAAAATGGTCTTTGCTTTCATGGAGCTCCTCAAGCATCTTAGATTTCGCAGCCTGAAGTTCTCAGAGCTCTCTTGCCTTTATGGGCACATCTAGTATATCAAAACGGTTTTCTAAAGCTGCTTCATGGGTCTGGGGTGGGCTGCAGTAAAGGTAAAAGTCAAGGTCACTATTCTTTGTCAAACAGTACAGTCATTCTAACAAAAAAATACCAGAAAGTGTTAAAATTCTGCCCAGGTTTTTCATAGATTTATCATTGTGATAAAAACTTGCAACTCAGCTGATGAAACAAAATGCAGTTAAGTGGATTATGCACAGTTATTTCATTTTGTATGCATAAATACCCAGATCCACATCTAGAAGGGACAGAAGGGGCACTATGAATGAGCACAGTTGACTGCTTGCTTCGTTGTGGGACTCCTACGAATCTGTCCTACAATATTTTTTTAAACACCAAGTCTTGTTTCAGAACATTTTGGTGTTGGACGAGTTACCATAATTCCTTAATACTTGGTGCCATGCTTAATCTTATCTCCTGTGAAAACACCTCCTCTTGAATCTTCATCCCTCAACTCTTAGGGTTCTCTGTAGTTCCAGATCCTTAGAATTTCCCCAGTTACTCCTGGCACCCTGTGCAACCTCTGACCCTGCATCCCACGAGCTGTTTCAGCAATGCGTAAGGAGCCTGGGGGGTGTCAGCCTCCACACGTTCACACTGCTGTGCTACAGGCTCTGTCACCTCCAGATCTCACTTGCCAGGCATATGCATGGCACAAAAATGTCCTGGCACAGGTGAAAGGCTGTGATAGAGCATTAGAGGAAAATGTCTGTCTGTTGGCACACTTGATAGTCCAACAGATTTTAGAAGCACACACTTAGCTTCATGACACTTCCTCCCCTGCATGATCCTATGCAGCAGAGCTGCTGTACAGCGAAGCCAGAGGGCCACAATTACGCTAAAGAACCTACACAAGCCCCGTAACACAATAGGGTTGTTGTAGGACACCATTCACATAAAATAATCCCTGCAAAAATGGGTTTTATCTGTGCTTGAAATTCAGCCAACTCTTGACTTTTTCAAGGGCCCAGCTTTGTCCTGTGGCATGACTGGAAATCAAAGTGTCATAACCAAGTACAGGGGTTGTCTGAGGCTGCTGCAGCCAGAATGGCCGCTACATGCTGGTGTGCCACATGGCCGGGGTGAGCGCTGGGGGTAAACAGCCAAAGCTTCACTCAGCACAGTGCTTACTAATGAACGAGGATCCGTGCTGGTCTTGTTATGACCGGTCTATACAGACAGCTTTACATAGTGGTGGAAAATGGTTCTAATGTAGTAGTGTCCCTAGCCTGTGTCATAGGACGGTATGAGCTTGTCTGAGTAAATGGGATCTTATTGCATCACGAATTCAAGTTATCACAGAAAATCAGGACTGTGTCATTCTAAGTACATTTCTTACACATTTGTATTATCACTCTCCCTAAAACACCTGTATTAGACCAGAGTAAATCTCATATGCTTTTCAGAGAGTCATAATCAAATATGATCTAATTAAAAGAAGGGAAATGGGATAGCTAAAAATTACAGGAAGATCCTTGATACGGAAAATACTTTCTTGCTGTAAGCTTCCACCTTCAATTTCATGCTAGCATGAAAGAGTTCTCAGAAGCCTGGGCTCTGCCATTCTGCACTTGAAAGAAGATCTGCTGTAGGATGTGCTGTAGCACAACCTGTGCAGAATGAGGGCCTGGATTCATAAGCCAATGCACGTCCTTATTATACTGTTCCCTTTTTTATGAATCCTAGCTCATGTTTAGTTAGCGCCTTTTTTACCTATTTATATATTTAGAATTACAGCCTTTCTATATACTAATCATTCATTTTAAAATATTTTTTAGGCTAAGGTAGCTTCATAAATAATTCACAATAGTTGCAGCAAAGTAACTAGGATGTTGGTCCTTTTCCACAGCTACCCTACATCTCTGTCAAGATAGAAAAGTGCATCTACAGCTTAAAAGCAATGTGTATTGCAGGCAAGCAAGGCATTCTAATGAGCTTGTTAAAAGGCAAATGAGGTGCATTGAATTTAATGTCATGAGTCTGAAGTATGACAGTGATCCAAATATTTGGCTGTTATAAGTATTTCTACCCAAACACTTATTAAATGTCATTTTATTCTGATTTTTAAATTTTTTAATAATGTTTCCATGTGAAATGTTGTGTGAATGTAGTGCTGGTTTCTATGTGCATTAACTGTTTCATCAAACATACACCAGAAGAAAATTGACTATATATGCAACTTACTATTTCTCCAAAGCTGAATTTCTACTAGAGCTATGGAAGTAAAAGACGAGCATTTAATGGCAAATTTTAGTGAACAGTGTGCCGCTAATTATCTGTTAGATATGACATGCTTCACAGTGTCTGGCTTGAACTATACTAAAGTACTTTGTGTCCTAGGGACATTTCCTGGAGAAATTTTGTATTTTTTTAAATCTCTGCATATTACTGCTTATGATTTGACTTGTGTGCAATAAATGTTAACTGGCAGCACTGGAGCTACAGCATCTGACTGCCTATCTCTTACTCAAATCTGGAGATCTATCCTGTGAAGTTGGGTCTGATCTAGCAAATATTTAGATAACTTTAAGAAGGAGGAGTACTTAATTGCTTTTCTGTCTCAAATCAAGACAGAACCTTGCAGGACTGAGCTCCCAAAACACAGTCTAGGCTGGACATAGCTTGTTAAACAATTGGCCAGTTTAAAATACGGTTCGGGTGAAACTGAACTGATAAATCAATGGCCTATGCTCAACTATGCCAAGTTTTTAAGTGGTCTGTGTTTGACAATCATGTCTGTGCCTGTACTGAGCCAATTTGCAAACGTTCCTGGGAGGTGAGTAACAGAGACTGCTAAAGCTGGCACAGTTCTTTCCACTTATTTGGATTTATCTCAGCTATTTTCAGTATGGAAGGTCAGAAAACACAGCACAAATCCAGGAGATGCAGTAGCAGAAGAGACAGGGCATATATGTCTGGTAGAAAGAATGGAAACAATCTGCATAGACCAATGGCTGTAGTTGTGACCATAACACAGATTTCAGAAACATACTCCTCTAAACTCTTTTCCTTCTCATTTTATTTTTGTCTTAGTGAACTCTTTCTACATCCTCTCTCCTTTTCAGGTACAAATTTTTCAGAAAAAAGCTGTTGTAGCATCTGTCAGATATGTTACTAATACCACGGGTAGTGAAGTCGTCCATGTAAGAGTCTTATTTTTGGCACTGGAGCCAACTCCAGTGCTATGGCTGCACTGACTGTTGTGCCGGTGAGTCGTTACTGTGCAGGCGGGTTTTGTATCAGTGACAGGTGGCCGTAGCTACATAGGAAAACAGATGTTTGAGTTCAGCAAATTTAGATGTTGAGATAAATTGGTCTGGGCCATTTAGGAGACTTGCAAACACAGCGGAAAGTAAGTAACATTTCCGTGTGAGTAAGTAATATTTCAGTGTGTATGTGGGCATGTCCATTTTAAAGTAATAAACATTCCATATAAAATTTGCAAACACAGCAGCACGCATCCCCAAGCACAGCTCTCTTAGGGCCTGAGCCTTTCCTCATTTCACTTAGTCCAAAATGTAAAGGTGACTTTCTGTAAAGCTCCATTTTATCTACACCAAGTTTGAATCTTACACAGAGAGCTCAGAACTGCTTACAAGCTGTGAGGCACACAAAAACCGTGTCAGCATCTTGCTGATCCATGTTCCTACCCAGTGCACATGCTCCACTGCCCTTGCATCCTAACAGGCATGCCCGTCACTTCTGTGGAGCATTTCACTACCTCCTTCACTGGAAATGAAGCTATAATGTCACAGCCCTGAGTTCTGAAAGGGTTTCCTTATGACTTGAATTCCTCTCCAAGTTTGGCTTTCAGTGATAGGGAACCTGTATTATATTGTTTTTTCAACTTCTGCCCCAAAACAGTAAGCAGAACACTGTATAGGTAATTGCCATATCATACCAGGTGTAATTACTACAAACACATAATAATTCATTACTGCGTGATGACCATTCTGAGCTAGATGTTGAACTAATGCAAAATCCTTCGGTGTCACTGGTGTATCATGGCAAGTCAGCTGCAGCTAACAGTCTCGTTACATTTTGGATGTAAAAGTATGTGATGCATGAAATGGAAGTAGCTAAACACCCTCAGTAGGTAAGTAAAGGTGGTTTTACTTCACAGAGATATAAGCAATGGTAAGATAAGAATGCTACAGGGAACCAGGCTTTGAGAGGTAGATTTCTCCAAGCCAACACAGAACAAGAGAAAGGAAAAGACTAGAGGTGGAAAGAGAACAACTCATTAAAAGGCTTGTATTTTCTTTTCTAAATATTTGTGCAATAAGAGGAAGGCTGCTTTCCTGACAAATCAAAGAAGTAATAGTGTGAGAGTTTATTCTTATAAATATATTCTTATATATTTATATATATTCTTATTCTTAGTGCACACACTAAGTGCACACCTTACTTATAGTGAGATACTTACTTATATACTGATTTCAGGCAAGAATGTTCTAACTTAATTTACCCTGCCGCCAAATTATATCCTGTAAAAGGACACACAATTCAGAACAAAGCTGACACTTCCTCCACAGATAAAGGATCTCATGTGGTGCAGAACTTTGTGTGCATGGTTTGTAAGTCCATATGGGCCAGACACTGTATTTATCACAGCCATCTGAGTGCTTACGCATTTTACTTCTGTTGTAACTGGATAAAGTACAGTAACAGAACTAGGAACTCTCCCTGTATCTCTGGTGACTGAACTACCCTACTAGGCTATATGTTCATGCTCCCTCTTGGTCTCTCTTTGATTTAATCAGTCTTGACAGTGTCAAATGGAGAAGACTGACTGCATCAAGATCCCACATTTAAGGTCTTCTCCTGGCAGAGAGGAACATTTGCTTAGACATCCCATGTTACATCATTTACAAAACCCATGACTGTGCGCACAGACTCTGACCTGCTGCCCTTTTTCCCCTGTTGTTTTACAGCCCCACTTCACAACTAGCTTTCCCTGAACATAGCAAACAAAAAGGCCTATTCTTCAGTTTCTGAAGTTCTCTCATGTACCAACTGCATGTACTCTGCTACAGCAGAGCTGTCCTTCACAATGTCTTTTCCGAAAATACTCCACCCCTCATTAGTCTTTTCTGGTGCTGAGACTTGTCTCAAAAAAACCCTGTAATTGTCACTAGTGTTGCACAGAGGGGAACGATGCCTTTTGCTACACTCTTCGCAATGAAGTCTGGTTTTCTATCTGGGTATGGGGTGCAAGCCTTTTGGGTACTACTGCATTAAATTAATGAACTGCAGGAAAAAGGAAGGCAGTGTTAGGGTGGATGATGATGAAGAGTATACGCAACACATATGGATATGTAATCTGCATTCTTTGTTCTTGTTTAAAATAGATTACAGTAACTTTGATCATTGTGGACTGGCAATTGAATGTGAATTCTCAGTGCAACTTTGAAATTAAGGGAGCATATACAGTCTTTGGCTGCTTAAGCACAGGGATATTAAGCAGAAGTAGAAAAAATATCTATGTGAGGCATATGTGAAGTGGACACTGGGATTAATCTATACAGCATTACTGTCTACATTTCAAATGAGAGGTTGCACAACAAAAAAAGGTTCACAAAAGAGCTCGAAGAATGATTTAGCAAGGGACTAACAGAGCCAAACCTATTGTAGTTTATCCAAAGAATAAACAAAAACTTTAACAATTTACCACTAAATACATACAGAAGGCTTTGCCTGCTGTACCAAGTATTTAAATCTTGTCAGTAAGGGAATAACAATACCTTATTAGAATGTTAAGGCTAAATTGATTTAGACAGGTGATAAAATTTCATAAAAATACATAAATAATTTCTTAAGAGCCTGCATTATTTGAAGTCTTTGGATACCTTTCTAGAAGATGGCATGAGACTCGATATCACTGGTCTGATTCAAGAAAAACTCCGCTTTGCATTATGCAAGGATTCAGACTGAATGATCTTTTTCATCCCTGTTGGCCGTGAAGTCTATGGAACAGAATTTTTCAACTTGAAACCGTTCCATAAAGCTTCCTCCTCATTCTATATATACAAGAAATTACAGCAGGGAATGGAGGTGGTGTCTCCCTTCCTTCCAGTTGTGGAATACATTACTCCCTTCAGCCTCCAATCTTCTGAACAGTTTCCTTCCCAAGAGCATCCCACACAAACCACATGGAGGGTAGTCCTTCAATAAGGACCCCAATGCTAACCTCTGTTCTCTTTAAAACTTGTTTATATCTTTTTCCTGCCTGAATTCCTCATTTCCTTCTGCAAGTGTATTAATTATCTAAACAGATAATGACAGCAAAGTTTTACCTCTTTTTAATGAAAGAGAAATTAAGTCCACTGGCTTCAGCATAAGGCTTCGATGATGGGAGTTCTGTTCTGAATTTGTTCAGAAGTGGCAGATGACTTGATATATGTACCTAATCTTTAAAGGGAGTGAATAATCCCTGCTTATCTTTTACTCTGCTGCTGTGTTAAGGTCTACGACATCAAATTGAGCTTTTTGCTGCATGTGGTCCATGAAGATCCCGTAAGAACTTTGCATAAGACCTGGCTTTGTTTATGTACACACTAGTTAAAGACAGAGCCAAAGAACAGAATTTAATGTTTATTAAGCCTTTGCAAAAACACAGACATTTTTTCAGTCAACTTGAAATTCATTACTTTAGTCAAATTCAAGTATTTCTTGCACATCTCACCGGATTGGCACTAGCAGTAGAGGCAGCAGCACGAGCAGAAAGCATTGGCACTTACAGCAGAGAATCAGAAGGCTGAAGCTGCATAGATTTCAAAGGTTGTGCTATACAGAGAACTTAATATATCAGGTATGGTAACAAACTACAGGCAGTTTCACCTTCACTGCAGTATGAAACCGTTTATTTTATGCTGTGTTACTGGATGATTGTTCCTGTTGTGAAAAAGACAGAGGCCTTCTGGTGAATTTTCCAAGCCTAGAGGACGTATTTCGCATACCAGTAAGCACAGGAGGTACATTTGCATAAAAGATTTGCAGTAGAAAAATACATTTTGAACTTCTTGTTTTATCAAATTCAGACTTTACAACTCCACAGCTATCCAGAATAACACAAAGCTGGAACCACACCTGATATATATGTCTTCTCATCCCATATGCTCTTAGAGAGGACCTGTGACATGAAACATCACCTGAATGCATGCCTAGTGGCTACTGGCAGTGTGTTCCCTCCTTTCTGAGTACCTACATGATGGATAATTCTGTTCATCTTTCTGGTTATGGAAATCTGCATGTTCAGCTGGCAATAAGATCAGTGCAAATCCTTGAAATAGCCATAAAGCCCATATGACTGTTTTTGAAAGGGTGGTGGAGAGACAGTAGGACAAGTCTCACCCATCTTTTTTTCTTTTCTTTTTTTTTTTTTTTAAGAACTTACTGAATTACTAGATGAAACAAACAAAAGTTTATACATGTGTCAAAAAGGGTTGGAGTAGATGACCTGGGCTGGACATCCAGAGGTCCTTTCCAACCTCGACCATTCTGTTATTCTGTGAAATTAATTGTCTAAGCCAAAAAATTGTCAAGAAATAGTAAAGTCTTTAACAACTAAGGGGCTAGGTCCTCAGACTAAATTGAGAGAGGCAGAAAATCTTTATAATGTGCATTAATTTATACACACTGAGGAGTTGTCCCAACACAGCTTCATTGTTTTGTGTTAAATGGGTCTGAAACATTCGTAAGACCAATCAGTGCTCATAATTTAAAAAAAAATAATAATTTGAAAAGGGACTTGGGTTACTTAACTGTCAAGTACCTTAACATGAGAAACACGGGAAGTAAAAGGATTATGCAGAATCTGAAGTTTACTGACATGTAAGAGCTACAGGCTTCCATTACATGAAAGAACTGTACTTTAGGTAATAGAAATATGGAGGGAAACCCTGAAGCCCACAGTCAGAGGGGCAGAAGACAAAGCAGAATTTAGCTCAAATTCCCAAGCAAAAAGCTAGCAGCACAAAAGCATACAGCAATAAAGCACAGCTTTAAGCTTTTAAGCCATTTAAAATAAAAGATGAATCTTCCATTCATTAAATACTCCTTCTGAAGAAAAGCATGAGCACTTTACCATATATATCAGCATTATATCATGAGAATAGTTTTAAATTCTTGATGCACCTGGGGATTAAGTTTTACCAACTATACCCACGCAGAAATATTTTTTGCACTGAGCTGCAGCAGAACATCGCATACTGCTTACAGCAAACCAACACCATTTCACTGTGGCACTCTCCTTGTAATGTCACTATTTTCCAGTTCCTTTCTCGAAGTGACTTCTATTAATCATTAAATGCTTAAGGCACAAGCAGAAATAAAAATAAATATAATCTGTAAAAAAAGTCAAATAATTAACACACCTTATCTGAAACTTTTAAGTCTCATTGAACAGAGCAGACTTTAAAACACTATTCTAATCCCAAAAATATCAACAAAAAAAAATACTACTGAAATTGCTTCTTTATCCTGAGGACTTTATATGCATGATAACAATTTAACAGCTATAGCTGTCTGCAACATCTATTCACTCATCATCCTTTTTTTAAATAGATAGATAAAATGCAGTTAGGTGCTCTGTGGATTTCTACTCCTACTGGGATGTCCAACATCAGGACCGCCCAATTCACGCTGTGGGATTCAGCAGCAACACCCACTACATTGCTCCCACAGGGACATGTAAGATAGACACCAACCAGGGGAATTCAACTCACCAAATATGAGCATCTACAATGAAGCTACCTACACAGCAGCCACTCACCTGAGACTCTCTCTGATCGATGGAAAGAAATAGACACTTACAGTGCACAATTCATCATACCCTTCAACAGATGTCTAAACCTGCTTATTTTCCACCACTGGCTGTAAACAGAGCTTAAACTGATTAGCCAAGTTGCAGATGTCCACACTACAGGTGTCAAGTCAATGAAAATGAATTCTACCTTAAGATCATATGCAAGTGTCCTCTTCCAAGTCTGCCTGTGCAGCTGAAGATGGAATTGCAGTGACTTGTCTATCCTGAGAGGGAAGGTACCTTCTCCACCTCCCTGCCAGCAAAACAGACTGTAGAAGCAGCCCCACCACCACCTACCCTCCTCCAATCTGCTGTAGTCCTGTAGTCAAAGCCATACAGGTACCTTGCATCACTCTTGACCCCTGGGTTATGCTAAACAAATTGATTTTACCTAGAATAGATCAGGCAGTGCTTGCATGATCCCTCTCCCTACCTGAGCTAAGCAGCATTGGGCTCCCACAATGACAAATAATTGTAAGAGGTTCAGCTGCTGGCCAAAGGAATGTATGCTTATAGCCTAAGCAGGCTTTGGTTTACTATTTAGACAAGACTGAGGAATTCAGACATTCCTCATAGTGGTTTATTATTATTGTAACAAAGAGGGTTGAGTCTTCTCTTTACAATCATCATCAAGATGGGTTGAATCAGATACTGCTTCAAGCTTACAGTTTAGTAACTTCAAAGCATAAAATCCCACCCTAATAAACCAAGGGCTCCTTTACTGGTCTGATTTCAACTTACTGCAATCACAGAAATTTGCACAGTTCCTGTTCTGAGATACATATGCACATTTAAAAAATACCGATGAGCGCACCTGCACTCAGACCTGATCCTCAGTTGACGAAGCAGATCTATAATTAATTTTCACCTTTTCCTAGTCTCCTATGTGTAGTTACCCAGTGTCTTTTATGAACAGGAATCTTTAAAAGCCATTTGAAGAAGAAATTGAAATTCCTTTTATATAGCTGAATTGTTTTGAGATGGATTCTGGCATTCACATTGCCTTCCTCCCCATGCTCTTTTTCTTCAAAATCTTCATTATATCTTGAACATAATGAAGCAGTAGCAAAGAGTGAAGGTGTCAAGACTCCTGTGTACTCTTCAATACTTTGACCCTTGAGGGGCAAAGGAGGAAGTTGTTGACAGATATAGCAAAAGCTCACTGCAGTATTTAGTTAGGTTCCATTGTGCAGGAGCTGCTTATGACTGACGCTTCCCCCAAGTGTGAATGTGCAGCATCCACCCCAAAGAACTCTGACCAAAATTACTTATCTTTATTCTCCCAGTTAAGACAAAAGATGTATGTACAAATAAATTTCACGTTTGTACATTCTCTGAAATAATTTATTTGCTATACAAATTTCCACGTAGAATAAAGCAAGTTTGCTCCTATGGAGAAGTGGTCCCTACAAATGCAGCACTTTCGTTTTCCCTGAATAAAACAGATTCAATGTCACTTTTTAGATAAGAAATACCTTAAATTTTGTTCTGCAAAAGCAATCTTGCACTGAAAACAATTGTAAAGTCCGACAACTGATGATTTAATGTTCCATTCCCCTTTTTCTAGCAATTACAAGTTGCTTGAAAATTAAATTACCGTTAATATTTCTCCCCAGTGAGGCAGTCTGACATGATGTGCAAATGCTTACACTGCCCTGTAAGTCAGTTGTTCCCAGAAGAGATGGGCTGGCAGGATGAGAATAATTAAATGACAATATACAATTGGCCTCTTTTATGAAAAATAAACAGGCACAAAGACAAACTGTTCCACTGCTTATACTAACCAACAAATGTTGCGATGACTGTTTGTTCTAAACACAGCAATGAGGCTGCAGTGCGGTTTACCGATTTTCATAAACTCAGTTTAACAATTTAGAACATGTTCAGAACTAAAGTTCTTATTTCTCTGATGATTCTTCATCTGCATTGACCTTCTCTCTTTGGAGCCACATAAAAGCTGACTTTGCTGTGCCATCTCCACTCTGTTGGGAAAAGCAAATAAAGGTAGCCCAGACAAAGCCACAGAGCCCAGTGTAAGCTGTTCGCAGGTAAACAGGGACCAAAATGAAGTTTGACAGCTGTGTTGGAAGGAGAGAGAGCTCAGTTAGTGCTCCAGGCATTGTTAGGTCTTACACCTACACACCCAACAACGCTACTGACTTCTCACTGGATTAGATACACTACAAATGCATCGGATCAGCTTTTATGAGAAGGAAAGGCTCACTGAGTTACCCTAAAAACTCACCTGCACAAAAGGCCAGTACATCAGTCCCGTCTGAAATGAAAATGAATCTTTTGTTAATTCTTATGGACTTCAACCACAAAGATTGATTTTTTTCTTACCACATTTAGCGAACACTGAAACTTATTTTGAGTTAAATTAATAAAAGCTGTTCAATTGTAAATTAAGTTGCCTGACTTAGAGGTTGCAATGTGAAACTTCTAATCGTCTTCATGAGCCTCTATACTAGGAGTTTCTCAAACACTCATTTTAACTCCAACACTCTAACTCATTTTAAACACGAAACTCTAAGGACAGTTAAATCTTCATAGTCACCTGACACCAGATACATAACCACATTTACCAGATGGGTGAACAAATGTTTAAATATGAGAACATTTGTTTCAGCCATGAATGAAAAATACCACTGAACACTATTTATTTCACACTTGCAGTGCTCCTTCCAGTTACTCATACATGTAAGGCTTTTTTGCAAAAATCAATGGATAATTTACTCATAGAACCTAAGGTCAATAGAAACCTTATGTTTTGATAGGATATAGCGGGCACTGTTTTCAGAATCATCCTCCACAGAAATAAAAATAATCCTTTTCTAGCCTACTTATATAGTTCCACAGTGTGAAGAGAAATTCACATTGCATCACAGTTTCTCCTTCTATTATGTTTTTTCTGCTAATCTACCATTCTTCTTGCACCTCTGAAATCTTTAAAATTCTCAATTTGCTCAGCTCTGAGGTAGCACAGACAATGTTTTCCTGTGTATGTAGAAATGCAAACCAAAACCAGCTATTTAGACCAAAGTCGTCTTAAAACAAGAGATTGTGTTTCTGAAAGTGAGAAGACTGTCACTGAAAAGTACAGGCTGAAAATGATTCCTAAAAAAGATGTCTCTATAACTAACAATTTTAACAGGTGTTCGTGTAAGCGTTGTCAATGGCATTACTAACTAAACATTGGTGTGTGGGTACTTCTTAAGATAAAAGGTAGTACAGTCTTCAGCAGTGTTGTATTGTAGGGCTCTCATTCAAACAGAGCCGGGTGCAAGTGTCCTGTATAGAAACATTGTACATTTTTAAAATGGCATCATTTCACCCATCTGGCACCAGTGCCAGCTCCAGACTACCCTGACTTCACGTGACTGCTGATCCTTAAAGCTTCCTACACATAATCAAATAACGGAGTGAGACAACGGCTGTTGAAGGAAGGAGTATTTCAAATGTTCTATCCAAGAATATTATTTTTTTGCTTAGCTGGGAGATAAGTGAATTGCTTGCCTCACCTTATATGTATTCCAAAATTTCTTTTTACAGTCTGAAAAGATGTCCTCTTTTCTCTGAAGAATGCTCATACCTAGTGGCAAAATATTTACAACAATCAGAAAAAATACAAAAATGAAATGTTTGCTTTTTTTGATGATATCCCAAACTCTTCTCAAAAGATATTACAATAGCTTTGAAAGAAAAGCTGATATCATTACAAAGAAAAAAATACCATTCCAGCTACCTAGTAGTGCTATATCATGTCTCCTCATCTATTGACTTCATGCTCAGCACCGACACCACAGATCAACTGGAATGTACTGTACAGGTGGTATATCATATCTGTTCCACTGCCACGTAATTCACCAGTGGTATGGCAGAGGAACAGATATGATGAAAGTACCTTTCACACCCGTGGGACAGAAAGAATAAGGCATTCTGCACATTGTTGAATTGCAAGAAGTGGCTCAGATCCTTGAGGGAGTTTAGGTGCCTATGGACCACTGAAGTCAGTGGAAAAAGGCACCTAATTTTTTTTGTTTTTTTAAATTTTGGACATAATCAACATGTGACTCTTTTACCTTCACAAATAACCACACCAAATCCAAATTCTAGAATTCACATGCAGGACAGTTCAAAACCTACTTGTTTAACCCTCCACATACATCGTTCCAAAATTTTAAATAAACTCTAGTCAAGCCAAACTCCTCTTGATTCTAGGAAAACACAACCTCACAACAGGCTCCCATCATTACACCCAAGATCGAGAGAAAAGCGGTATGACTTGAAATTACATGAGACACAGGCAAACTGGAAATAAATTACCCGAATGAATTCCCATCACATGTAATTTTGTTTAAAGGGTTCAAAATAATGAACACTTTAAATGGTATTTCAAGTGATAAGAATCTTCAGGTGTCAAATTAAGACTACATCTTTCTAAGAGATGCAGCAGCTCTTCAAAGATCACCCACCTTAACTGGAAGATGTGACCTATATTAAGCAAAGGTATTAGACAACATGCTTTAACGAATCAATCTAAAATCAGAAGCTACGCAGTCGCGCATAAGCAGAGGCCCAAAGTCGCTTAGTCCAACTCGGGTATCTTTCCAGATATTTGTATGCCACGAGGTTATCGGTACCTCCTGGTGGATATGTTATTCTGCCATTACATCACACTGCTACCCAGTATAGGGATTTTTACATCCCTTTTGTGGTCCTTCAAATCCTTCTGGTCCTTGGGCAATTCCCTGCCTGCATTCTGACACAGGCAGATAGGATTTTGAGAGTAAGTGTCCGGTGCTTGACTGCTTCCTTCGCTTCATTTCTCTTCAATCACAAACTGAATGATTTCCCTGTCGGGGTCATAAAATGCAGATCTCCCAGCACCAGGCAAAAAGAGTACCCGTCTTGCTCTCCTTCCACGTGAAGTTTAAATTAAATGAGAGCCTTGTTTCACACTAGGCTCGCCTACTGTTTTTCTCACTCCCTCATGCTTACCTTCGAAACAGACACGAGTCTTCTCTGAGGTCTCGCGTTCGTTAGCTTTTGAGATCATACATTAGCAGTGGGCCGTATTCCTGCCTGCTCTCACAGCAGGCGGTGGTACAGTTCAGCCGCCGAACTATTTCTTGACACGTACAGTTAATCGCGTTCCGCAAGCGAGGCGGCTGATGTTGACAGCCGAGCAGAGCAATTCCAGCAGACACGGACGGCGCAGCCCTCCTAAGGTGTGCTGAAGCCCTGGCGGCTAACTAACAGCTACGGGCCCGCCCAAGCCCGGGGCGAGGGCGCCGCTTCGGCGCAGCGGCCGCTCACCTGCCGCTCCCCGCGGCACCGGCGGCC
>VZTL01054589.1:0-16445 GCA_013400535.1 Scopus umbretta
AAAAAAAAAAAAAGGCTGGAATACATTGAGGTCCATAAACAGTTCTCCACTAGCTGAAATTGAGTTTCATTTCCAAGATTTGCTGATGACACTGAGCTATTCTGGGTGTACTCCAGAGGGAATTAAAGAAATGTGGAAAACCAGACAACATGTTGTCAGATTAAATATATGCAATTTGAACTGTTTCCAAATGCTGCTGGGTACTGAATTGAGTACGTCTATTCAGAAGAGACACCAATGCGTTTTAACAGACAATTTAGTGACAATCTCCGGACAATCTATGAGTAGCCAAAATGAAAAAAAAAACTAAAAGGAAACAAAATGTTACAGAATAAGGTAGAAAAGCATTCTACTAATATCTAGCTCATCATGCAAATTATGTTTACTTTCTTGTGAGAGGTATAGTTGAGGCAGAATTTGAAAGTATCCCTGGAAAACTGTATGAGTCCCACAAGATTTTGTGATGATTTAGACCATCTTCTTAAAAGGTCCACCCCAGTAGCTACTACATGTGGCTTTAAGTGCTGACCATATAAAAGAATGACCTTGTTTGGGAGGGGTAGCCATCAGCACACAAGATTTTTAAAGAAATCAAATTATGCGAGTAGCTGCAGCATACTTTATGCCCTCACCCTGCAAACCACTTAAGTGCAGACCTCTCTGTCTTCAGAGGAATGTAAAGGACTAGTTCTGCCTCAGAAGCTTCTGCTACCCTTTCAGCCTCAGGAGGGTTCAGAGGGCCCAGGATGCTGAGAGAAGAGATGTGGGAAAGGTACTTAGAGAGGAATTTACTTTGTCATATCTCACCCACAAAGATAATGGCCATAGAGAAGGTTCAGCCATCTGCCTGATAAGTTTATAGTCCTCAGGTCAAGGGAGATACGACAAAGGCTTAGAGGGAGGAATCCTCTGTAGGATGGGTTCCATTTAATATCCACATGAGTGACCTGGAAAAGATGAAAAGCACGCTCATGACATTTACAGATGCTGATTAATTAGAGAATGAGGCAAAGAGCTAATACGCAGATGAAAGGCAGTAAGAAAATTAAGTAATGATGTGGTGAGGCATACGCATACAGTCAACACACACATATATATGTGCATCTGCTTCCAAACATAGTGAAGGAAATTATTTTCTAAATTACTGTTTTTATTGACATTGGACTCATTCTGCTGAATGGCTAATGAAAACACTTTTCCATCAAATGTAACCATCTAACACCTTTTACTGCTGCAGGCAATGCTGCTGATCTAGTTGTTTATTTCCACAAACATAATTTCAGACCAGATTCCTGATAAATTTGTTTCCTCCTATCTTCTGTTTTAGCCCTTTTATATCTGTGTTGTGAAAGCACCATGTGAAAGCATTTCAGGTTAATTTCAAACAGAAAAGGGTAAAAGTAGAAATGAGCATATTAAAAACTATTCACTTGTACCTGAGAAAACAAAACTTCAGTTTGAGATGGGTCCTGGAGATGACCTTGTGGCGAGAGGAGGGAGTGAAAGGGCGTGATTACTCTACGTGAACAGCACCTGCAATGACAGGCTCTCTTTCTGGCTCTCTTTGCCAGAAAAACACACACAACCCTTTCAAGTCCTTTCCCTCTGACTGGCTTCCAGATTGGGCTGCCCAGCTGGATGTAATAGCAGGGGAACGGCAACTGAGGCATGAACACCTTCCCACCTCCTTGAGGCCGGCAGGAAAGCTCTTTTCTTTGCAATTACCCTGTGACCTGTGGAAAAAAAAAGTTTTTCATCTTTCACTTCTGAACACCAGGAGCTGGAGCCGCCCACAGCCAGAGCAGGGTCAAACCAGTAAATTCTTGCTCGCTTTCCATTATTTCCTTCCTTTGGAAAATCAGCTCTGCTCCTTTTCACACACTGCTTGCAAAATCCTTCCCTGACTCATGGGTCAGTATCTAGGGCTCAGCCCATCTGCAGAGAAGAGGCTTTCTAGGGGAAACCAGCAACCCTCACACACACACATAAATTCAGAATGGGTTGGACAAGTTGCTTTGAAGGATTTATTTTCTTTAAATCTGTCTGTTTATAAGCCCAGACATGTATTCTAGGTGTTAGCATTCCCCTGTGACAAGCCATCCCCCACTTTGTATGGGCAAATGAATCACTCGGCCCTTCTAGGACTGAGCCAGAAATTCCTGGTAGCAGGACGTGTGTTCCTGACCTCCTGCTTCTCCCCTGTTCCTCATCTGGGCACTGCTTCCCCGGCACCTTCCCTGCAATGCATCTCCCATGCGTAATAGGAAATGTAGGAGGAGAAGACGCGGCTCTGCAATTAACCCTGTGGTGAAGCCAGCTGACTTTGTATCCAGGGCACCAAGACAGATGGACTGCGAAGAAAATTGTATTGGTTTTGCTGTACTCCAATGTGCCCTGCCTGTGAGCCCAGGGTCATATAGCATGCTGGGTGGTCTAGAGCACATGCTATCCCACATCACAACTCTGCTGTGTCATAAATGTGAAGAAGAGCCTGCAATTCCCCTAGCATCATTGCTGCAGAAAAACATCTTGGCCTAATGAACGTCATTTAGACTTTTATTAGATGGCATGTGGAGCTTTGCAAGAAAGGCTGCCCATTTGATTATAAGAAGCAGAATTAGTATGATTCTGTGTCCTGGTTTCAGCTTAATTCAGAGTTCATTTTCTTCCTAGCAGCTNCTTTGTTAGCCTATTTTCAAGGTATCACAGCTCCGAGGAACAGAAAGACACATCAGCATGGCACTCTTATAGCTCCTTGGGTGTCAAATAGCTTCGAGCTTCTTTCAGAAGCCAGTCAAAAAGCACAAACCACTGTCTATTAGCAAAAAGATAACATCTCTGATAACATCTGTGTCTCTAATAGCCTCAGACTGTGGCAGACAAAAGCCCCAACCTTTGCTCTGGCAATAGGAAGAATTTCAGGAAAGCCTTTGCATGCACCTATATCCAAGGCCTGGCCTTCTAGGTGCCAGCGAGAGCGCAGACATGAGGTGAACAGATGGACAGACACTCTGGGTAGACACCACCTCAGCCAACAGGAGTGACAGCTCTCCTCCCGACGCTTCCAGGGGGTTCCCTGCCCACCTGCCTGCCCCCAACACCCAGCCAGGCGCCCACCCATGCGGCTGCCTGTGCAGGCTTCAGCCATCGCTGCCTGCTGACCTTGCTCCTTTACGCAGGGGGTTAGCCAGCACGCCTGCAGCAGAGCGGGACACATCCCTCGCCCCATCCACCAAAGTTCATCTTATCGCAAGATTGCGTTCATGGGCCCACTGGTGTGCTGGCGTGGGAGAAACGGAGCAGCTGCCTGCTGGAAGGGAAAGGAAGGTGCTGTGCTTGCGTGAATAAATGTAAACCAAGGTGTTTGAGCCCAAGTCCAGGAGCTCATTTATGATACAGTGCCATGATGTCTCACAGGGATTTGTGCTCTACTTTCCTCTGCCTGAAGCCCATGGTGCAGTGCCATCCCTGTGCTCCGGGTGCAGCCAGACCCTGACCGCAGGAGCTGAGTCGTCGCAGCACATCCCCGGGCACAGACAGCTTGCCTTTGTCTCGCTACGTAAAGAGCAGCAAGTCCAGGGGTGGTATCTCCTACTACCACCAAAAAAGCAGCACTGATGTTTGTAAACAAAACCCCTGAAAGGGAAATATTTCACAGTTAATATGTAACACAGTCAAAGGTCTTCTCTGCTTTGGAAGTTATAGGGCTTAACCACAGTTTGAACTCTGTATGGTCCTGGGAGATGGACAGTACCCCAGAAATGCGGTGATGCCCTACCTCTCATAGCTGTGGCATGCCATGTTTCCATCCTTCCTTCAGCTGGGATGCCTACAATCCATGCACCACATTTGCATTACTGCCCATCAGGCTATGTGGAACTTAGTCAGCTAAATATCAGATTCAGTGCTTGCAAGTATGCCTAATTAAGACAAGTAGAGCTGAATGAATTGAGGAAAAGTAATAAACATAAGCTGTTCTGATACAAAATGTAGTTGATCGGGATCACATATCTGGATTATTATACCGGCATTTAGAATATTGTGAATACTATGTGTTGGTACCCCAGTAAGAGCCCTTAACAGGAGAAGTTGTGACTGATGCTGCTTTTTAGCTATGCAGCATCCGAGGTCAGAAGGTCCCTCGGCACCGCACCTTGGACGTGTTCAAATAACTCTGAGATCCCAGAGCCCAGATGCAGCAATTCACACAAACGAGAGACAGAAAACAAAAGCATATATCATGTTTAGTGCAGCACATGCCAGACAACAGCTGGCCAGATGCATAATTTTCCAGGAGAGTGTGAGAAAAGATTATTCTTTGGGAGGACTCGATGAGACTTGTGCATGCTGTTCATGATCTACAGTCTTGCTTAAGCTGCTAGAGCAGCTTTGGGTCAAATTTTGGCTTGGGCCAAATCCGTCAGCACCCATCCCTGCCGTTTCATTGTCCTACAAAACAGATAGTGACCTAACATGTCCCATGGTGTTAGGAAACTGAAGGGATGTTACCAGGTCTTTATAGGACAAAAACTCAGATTTGAAAACAAAAAAATTCAATTCTTTTTAAAGACTAACTAACTGAAATTTTGTTCTAAGTAATGAAAACAGACTGATCAATCATAATATTCCTCCACAAATATTAGCGTAACCAGGCAAAGACAGAGCACACAGTGAAACTGATGATTTTTTAAGATTATGCTTTCTTGTGGAGTGAGAGACTCTGAAGACTGTTTAATTTCAATTTCCGTGTAATTAAAAGCATGTTCAAATAAAGCCCCGGACACATGTACCTTTCCATTTGCAAGGCTGTACAAGTTCTATGCAAACGTGAAACACACAGGCCTATGCTATTGTCTGAGCTGAAAGTCATAGGAAAAGTGAATGTAATAGCTGGCACAAGGAAAGTTGAATGAATTTGCATCGAGCCCTTCCTATATTAATGATGTGATATACTGTCAGCAGCAAAAAGACAAGCTTTAGCGTGCCTGAGAAAGCCCCCGAGACCCTTCAGAGAGGCAGGGTCCTCTGGCACAGCCCCACCACGTCTCAGTGTAAATGCTGCAAGCCCCTTGCTCATGCTAGATGAAGGCAGCTTGCACATGAGGTGTGTGCTTCACCAGATGATCGCCGAAACCAAATTCACTCCTTGGAAAACATGCACACATTCCCATGGTCCCAAGAAACAGTGGGCTGCCAAAACAGATTGCCTGGGCTGACCTGACCCCACTCTTTCCTAACAGAAAATATACATTAAAGCTCTATTAGGCCAGTTTGCCAGCTTCTGCAAAGCTTAAAACCTCATGGCCTATCCCCATCGAACTCATTGCATGGGCCCGTATCTGCACCCCCACAAATGCTCGTAGGGTGAGCAGGCCAGGCGATTTTACCCACAGGTATTCCTGCAAAAACTGACCACAGTGTCCGGCTAAACAGCCCATGGGCTGGTTCTGCAAGAAACCAGTGAATCTGCCCAAGATTTTAACTCTGTTGTCTCAAGGCTTTTGCTTGCTTCCTCGGGCATGAATGTGATCGTGCTTACTGTTTTATGAGTCAGGAGATGAGGTGCATCTGGCTGAGGGAAATTGATAGGAGAAATAAAGGGCTTTCCTTCAAGCTTAGCTAAATGTCAGACTTTTTATGCAAAGGTGCAGCCTGCAGTATGCTAACTACACAGCTTTTAAAGGCACATAGAAATCAGACAGCAAAAAGCAATAAAGAAGTTACATGGTTTGCCAGCTAGCCTTAAAAAAAAAAAAAAAAAAAAAAGGAAAAAAAAAAACAAACCTTGGAACAACATGGTAACTGTCCCTTGCAGACAAGGTATTATCTTGGGCTTTGGAAGAGGTGGAATCTGGTGCAGGCTCTTTCACAACACCCATGATTGGTTTCCTCTCTCTAGAAACAGTGTTAATCCATCCAGACCAGGTGCCCCAGTTGTGCTAGGTACTGTAAAAGGACCTACAAGCCCAGTTTCAGATGGGCACCCCAGAGTGCCTGGGAACATAGGCACCAGGGTGTCGTTCTCCATTCCTCTTTTGCTGCATGGAGCAGACTGGCCATCAGGCTGGGATCTGCCGTAGTCTTTGCTGTACCTTGTCACTGGTGGTATCACTAGGTGGCCCTGTTAGATTGTCTATTTCTTCTGAGCAAGTTTTTAATCTTCAAAAAAATATTGTAGTGTTAGGGATTGTTTTTTTTATTTTATTTTACTTTCCTTTTTTTTTTAAATAAAGGAGTCTTATTTTGAGCAGAATTGTGGCATGAAGCTGGAAGCATGCTCTGAGGTTTATTGCTTGTATTTAGAGAAAAAAACCTGCAAAGCCACAACTCTGGGCTCATAAGGATGAACTTTCTTTGAGAAGGGGTTTCTTTCTACACTGGTTGAGATGACCTTTGCTCTAAATCTAGTAAATGCATATAAATAAAAGAGGGTGGGCTTTCAGCAGCTGATACTCCAGCTTGCTTTAGGAGAAAGCTAACCCAGAAGTTTTCTATGATTTGGCCCAGTGCCAGGAGGAAAAGAAGTTTTTTTCAAGTTGAAAGGCTAGAACATTTACATGAACCCCCTACATTTACCTGGGTCTGCAGAAGGGCAACATACCGGCTTTACAATTCTGTCACATGATACTTTCTTCTTTCTCCAAGAGGTTATTTGTGCTTCTGTGGAATAAAGGCCATCGCAACATTCAGTTTTTCATTGCAATCCTTTCCAATTAAAAAAAATCAAGAGTGTTTATATAGTGAAGCTTGTAGTCACTTGTACAGCTGCAGCATAAAGGCAGCTTGGGAATGAAAGAGTTTGTAACTGGAAAAACCCACACAATCTCACCCCTCAGCACTGAGGGCTCTGACTTTCATTCCGTGTGCAGCTGCTTGACTATGCAGTGCTATGAATTTACAGGCGAGCACAGAGCAGCAGCACGTTGTGCTGAACTGCTTTTGCGTCTGCTGGGAGAAGGAAGACCTGAAAAAATCAGAGAAGAAGGTATGAGTAGTGCCTGGGAGGAATAGTGGGACCAGAGGAGATGCTGGGTGGAAGAGGATGATGCAAGCACTCAAAAGTTACTGATGAGTTATTTCCTGCAAGCGGCCGCCTCTGCTATCAAGGAGTGGTTGGTGCTGCACCAGTTAAGTAAAATCCAAAGACCGGCTAGGTTCTGCAACAGTGAGCTGACCTCCTCACAGTCTAAACACTTGATAACTGCTGTAATTAAAGATTGCGCATGCTTCAGAAGACCAGCTGCCCCGGCAAAAGTCAAGAAGATGAGAAAAACAAATGAGCAAAGAAACAACTCTAACCCATACCTCTCCACCTTATTCATAGAAATTATAAACAGAGCAAGTCTTGTTACCCAGCAATGTGCCAAAAGGGAGGGGAGGCAGGGGAGACTATATCTGCCCAGCTGGCACAATATAGACAGACAAATTATGCAGCCTAAAATGCTCACTGTCTCTGAAAGTAGAACAAGCACCAAACAGCAGAGGTCTGCTATGGCACCAGCCCTTTCACATGGGCTGACCGAGAGAGTGGTGGGTTTCCTCCATTTGCATCTGAGCCAGCAAACCCACCAGTGACATCTGCTAATGCTAACGGAGGGGAATCCGTCCTGGGGACTGCAGAAATGTTGATGTTTACTCTTCAGATAGCATAATAACATCAGTCCCAGTACAAGAAAGAAGCCCAGCTTCTCAAATAAGATCGTTTCAATTCTGAACATCTTGACTAACAAAAATATAAAGGGGCTGCCCAAGATCCACAACAAAAATCTCCACTTTTTCAAGTCACTTGACTTCCGCAGTGCTCAGATTTCCCTGGGCATTTGCTGTTATAAAGGCTTAGGAAGGATGGTACTTTCAAGCTGACGAGTACAGGAGATTCTGGAGAGCAGTCTTGGATCCACAAATAAGCAAGGGCTACAAACAAGCAAGTGAGGTGCCACATGTTAGCTTAGGCAGCCTCTAGGATCCCTTTCTTTCCTGAGGACACAGCTTCCAGCCAAGTGGGAGCTTTAAGATGAGCCCATGAACACCTCTCTGATTAGAGCTGGCATTTGCAGAGCTTTCCAGGGGTTATTTTCTTGTTCTAGTCTTCCACTTAAACAAGTTACATCACCACAGTAAGTGACAGAGTCTGCAGCAGAGCTGTAAAACCCGCTGTCTGAGAATCCCCTTTGTTTAGCCATCGCTCCAAGGAAGGTCCTGCAATTACAAGTGACAAGGCAATTTGGCACAACAAGAAGGATATACCACCTATCAGTTCTCATGATTACAGGGGACCAAGGGGCGCATCCAGTTCCTATCCCAGTGACAGAGTTCCCTCCCAAGCACTACAGGAACAACAGCAGTCACTAAAGTCAGCAGATACAGACTCATCATGGAATCATGGAATAGTTTGGGTTGGAAGGGACCTTTAAAGGGCATCTAGTCCACCCCCCCTGCAATGAGCAGGGATCTCTTTAACTAGATCAGGTTGTTTAGAGCCCCGTCCAACCTGACCTTGAATGTTTCCAGGGATGGGGCATCTACTACCTCTCTGGGCAACCTGTTCCAGTGTTTCACCACCCTCATTGTAAAAAATTTCTTCCTTATATCTATTCTAAGTCTACCCTCTTTTAGTTTAAAACCATTTCTCCTTGTCCTGTCGCAACAGGCCCTACTGAAAAGTTTGTCCCCATCTTTGTTATAAGCCCCCTTTAAGTACTGAAAGGCTTCAACAAGGTCTCCCCTAAGCCTCCTCTTCTATGACTGGCTGTAAGCTGAGCTGTAGGAAAACATGTCACCTTTCAGGCACTCTTCTTAAAGCTGAGTGTATGTCCCCTGTCAAATACCAAAATGATACACGCAGCAGAAATAGAGATTAAAGAATAGTTAATGCAAGAAAACCTCCCAGAGAGGATGTTTTCTCTGCCTGCATCCCTTTCTCCAGCAGTGGCACCTCTCATCCCAGGAATAAATTATCCACATATTTCTAAGCACTGAAGCAAACACAGGAGCTTTTTGCACCTATCCCAGCTCTCTGTTGCCCGTACAACAGTTGTTCCCCATTACAGCCAGCTTCCACCAGCATTTCTCACCCTCCTTGCTTGCAAGAACTAATTTGGATTCCGACTTCATGTTTTTACCATAGTTGTTCCTTGGGCTGTGGGGGAGGAAAGGGGAAGAAAGAGAAAGTCAATGTAAGTGAATGTCAAGAACCTGCCTTAGATAAAATATTCAAATCTTACAGTGAATAATACATGGGAATGGAAAACGTTTACCCAGCTACAACCAAGCCCAGTGCACTGGAGGCGAGGACTGTACCAGCCTGGCTGGCAGCACCTTCCAGAGGACCGAAGGAGGCAAAAAAATTTTTCATTGCTTCTGTTATTAACTAAATTCCCTTTCACTAATCCAACAGCAGACATGGACAGAGGCTATACATGCAAAAAAAAAAAAAATCCTTTATGCTTCTGCTCCACCAGCATAGGTCCTGTGCTCACGTGCAGAAAAACGGCAGGCAAACTTGTTCAGAGGTTTCAGGGAAGCCTCAGCTGGACGGTAGGCTGCTGTGCACTGCTGATCAGCAGGGAACTACTCCCAAAACGATTAATAGAGGTTTACCTTGCAGCTGCCTTGTCACCCACAATCTGTGCTCCTGAATGTCCCCCCTCCTTCTCCTGAGCTTCCCGGTGGCCATAGCAACATTCCCAATATCACCCAGAGCACCAGCTCTTCTCTCCTTTCAAGCAGCCTCCGCTCTAGGAAACAATCCTCTTGAGTAGCAAACCTGAGCACCTCGCACTTATAGCTATTTTAATCTCTGACCATTTCACAGCAGGCTGGTTTCTGACGTTCACCAGGTGCAATTGGCCCAGCGCGTCCCCCCCTGCCTTCCCCTGCCTGTTGCCAGCCCTGATTGCTGCTGATTAGCTTCACAGGTGAGTAACGCTGGGACAGACCAGCCTCAAGGCGTGGGTGGCTGTGCCTGCTGGCAGCATCACTTAGGCACCCTCTCGGTAGCCTCTTCTGCCATTCATCAAGGTGATGTCCCTGTCCTCGCTGCAGGGCTCGGCTCGGTCTGGTGCATCCTGCAGGGTTGGGTTTCTTCTCTAGCCAGAGGTTTGGCTGGACTAAACCCCAGCAAGCCCCTTCGTAAGAGCTGCTGAATCAACCTGGGTGCCATCTGTAGTTGGGAAATGGGCACTGGAAATTGCTTGTCTAAGCACATACTGTAACCTGGGCAGTTTGGGCATCCATTTGTATGGCTGCCACGCTGCAGTGGGAGCCGCTCGTCTCCCTGCTCATACAAGTTACAGATGTTTCCTTTAACGTTATTCTAGTTTCAAACTGCACAGAGACTTAAAAATAGGGAAGCCTAAGGGATTTTGTGCCCCTCTCCCTCCATTTGCTAACTAAGGACACACACGCACCCCTGCTGTCTCAAGACACAGTGAACATCTAGAAACCACTCCTCAGAAGTCGTGGGTGGGGGGCAACTGGGAGAGGAAAGGAAAGAGGGAAGGAGAGGGAACACAGAGGCCATCCTTTCCCTCCCACAGGCTCCAGGGAACCTCTCGGCACTTGCACAAGCCCAGGAACACGGACCCCTGCCTGTGTGCTGTTTGGCAGTTAATTCAGATGACAGTTGTGCCAGGCTGAAACTGCTGCTCCAGATCGGTTCTGTTCATTGCATTTCTCTTTCAAAATGCTGTTTGCAGAAGTGTTCCATCAGGCTTTGCTTCCAATGCTTTTATTACTGTTTGAAAAAAAACCAAACCAGACTGCCTCTAACGCATCCAGAACCGTATATACAGCTTGAAGGAAAGATTTTGTTTTGTTTGTAAGCCCTTCGGTGCTTTCAGATCAAATTCATTTTTGTAAAGACATCAAAACGTTACTTATTGCAGGCCAGTGTATTTCCAGACAGATCTAATCATCATTAGCCTCTCTGATTACTAAGTGAGCAACTTGCTTAAGCATTGATCATAAGTCTATGATATCGCTTGGATTTATTTTAGCTTTGCACATTAGCATCAGCTGCTGCAAGATGCAAATACAATAGATTGGCTTTTCTATTGCTTGTCGGAATATTGTACATGTGCTACTTCAGTATCCCAGGCTCAGATATTGCATTCGTCCCCTGGGGTCTAACAAACAAGAATTTCAAGAGGGCAGAAAATGAGTTTCTAGCCCAAGGGAAAATATTTGATGAAAAAAGTTGCATTGTTAATATTTTTCATGGAAAATGAGATGAATGTGGGGATGAAAAAAATCATACTGGAGTGGTTTTAGCTCTAAGTGCTACTGAGGGCCTGATAAGAGCTGTGGTTTGCCGTTTTTGAGCCCAGTCTCTTCTGCATGCTGGGGCTCCCAGTCAGGCTCCTGCAAGGCATGCCTCACTGGGTGTAAGGGTAGGAGGAAGACTGGTAAAACTGTCTGGTAAAACCTAAAATATAATTCAGGAAGCATTATGACATCTGGGTTGACTAAAAATCATTATTTTTATTGGATGTATGATTTCATAATGAGAAGTTCTTTACTCCTGTGGACAGCAGGCATTATCCACGAGAACTGCGAAAGCCCGGTTTGTCCAACAGGAATGTCAGTGGAAATAATTTAGGTCAGTTTTCATAATACCACCTTGTACTTTGAAAACAGCAAGCAATCTTCCTGTTTTTTCCAGAAGTAATCGATGGCAGACAGGCCAGGTGGACCTCAGGGTTGGACAGCAAGTCATCTTTAGTGCATAGATCTGCTGCTCTGCTCATTGCTTCATAACCAGGTGGGTTAAAGCGTCACTGCATGTGCTACAGACCTCCCTCCTTGAGAGAGAGGGATGGTGGCTGCAGAAATCCATCTTTATGGTTCCTGGATTCATTAGGAGTAGCAAACTGATGTGGAAAAAAACCCCACATCTAAAAGCCAAGGAGGGCCAAAGTGCCAAGAGAACTTACTGGGGTTCCTGGTGCGGCAGCGTGCAGCTGAGGTAACCGGCTTCTCCAGCCTGTTAATTACCTGAATCCATTTTCAAGGAAGGGGATAAAATGTCATGATGACACATTTAACTTTAGCTAATCAGTGCTGCGTGCTGCAGAGCAAAAGAAAATAACTCCTTGAATTCACAGTAACATTCTTCAGAAACCTTTTGGATTTTTATGCTCAGTTGCTGCAAGACGGAAGAGGTTAAATGATGAAAAAGCAGGAGAACCACCTGTTTTGCTTCTCATCTCTGCTGGGCAGCCTTCAGAACAGGCACAGCTAGGAGCTAAATGCTCCAGATATAGATAGACCAGATACAGCAGCTCCTCGCGCTTCTCCGCCAGCTGCAAGTGCTCACATCAGTCAACGACTGGGCTGTTTTCCTCTGTCCTCAGCAAACAGTGGCAGAGGTGCTCCAAGGAGCGCTAGAGCCTCCTTGGGAGTCACCTGCTGAGCTAATGCTACAGCAGCATTAGGACTCAGGATGGCTGGGAGTCTCGGGGGTGTGAAGGACATGTCAAGTCATCTGTGCTTCTTCAAAGGGCTGAAAGAAAGAACCAAGTGCAAGCTCTTTTTTTTTGTTTTGGTTTGGTTTTTTTGTTTGTTTTGTTTTGTTTGTGGGGTTTTTTTTGTTAAATATAGGGAGAGCTTGGAGGTATTCAGGGACGATGTCCTGTCCCTCCTCTTTCCAAAACTGTTTGCCTACTACTGACACAAACATGCTTTCCCTGCTTCACTGGCACACACAGATGCTTCTTCCAACTCTTTGTATCAGACTCCCTCCCTGCTCCAGATCACATGTACGCTGAGAGTGGAAAGAAAGCGGACAACTTCCCTAGAATAAATTTGACCATAAAAACGAATCTCCATGAAATGAGAAGGTTTTTAGCAAAACTTACTTTTTTTAAAAAAAAAATTAAAAATAAAAACACTCTGTGGAAAACTTTCCTTTAAAAAACGAATAGACCAGTTGAAAAGGAACTGAAGCCATTGATTAGAAAGTAACTAGAATACCAAAAGCTTGTTAGGTGACACATGTGACTGGACTATTATGAGTAGGTTTATAGCTGTTTAGGAAGGGCCAACAAGAAAAAAATAATTAGTTTGGTATATCAATGAATCATTTTATTTATTTTTATATTCTGTTTTTATTCTGACGGGACACAAGAGGCTCCAAACTTGGGAGCCTCTACTTAGTAATGAAAATAAAAGAAGCAGCATAGGATACATGAGAGGTCTGCTACAGGTCCATCTAAAAAGAACATTAGGTAGACAGTTTCAATTTATTTTCTTTCTTTTTTTTTTTTTTTCCCCTCATGTTTGTTTTTTTAAGCCATTAGTTGGTGACTTTGGTAGCCTTTCCCTTTCCCAGCAGAAAGGTCTGAAACAGGCAAGAGGCTCAAGAGCTTCTTGGGATACAATGAGAATGATTTTCTGGAAAGTTAAAGGGAAGAGAGAGTTTCAGAGGATGGGTAGCTGTCTAAAGAAATAGGATTAAAAGCAGCCATACATGCCATGCCAGTGTGGAGGAAGCATAGCAGGAGAGCAACTTGGCTCTGTCAGGAGCTGTGCAACAGCCTGAAACTTGAGAAGAATAAGAAAAATAAGAAATAGGGTAAGTCATTCAGGAGAAGCATGACAAAGGAGCATGAATTTATAAGCGTAAAGTCAAAGGCCAGAGACACAGAACAGACCCAGAGAACAACAACATTAACAGGAAAGTATGTAAATGACTATATTAGCAAAACAATAATGATCACTTCTCAGTGGGAAGGGAGCAGCTGGCACTGAGGATCAGAGCAATTAATGCCGCTTTGCTTTAGTATTCACTGAAAATGATCCAGCTAGGACACAAATGGGCAAAAGAATAATGCCCAGGGAAGGGGTGGAAGAGCTAAGATGATACCAGAAAAGGAGCAAGCCAAGTAGTCTGGGGAGGTAGAAAACACCTGAGCTTATTTAATGGGAATGTGGAAATCTACCCAGGGTGCTTGTCAGCTTGCAGGGGACACATCAGAATGGCTAGAAGGTTTTGTTGAGCACTTGGAGAAAGAACGGCACTGGATAACAGGGAAAGAGACAAGCAAGCTGTTCATCTTAAAAAAATGACTGAAATATCCAAGGATAATAGAGCAAGCGGCTTCAATTTCAATTCCTAGAAAAGTACTGGAACAAATTCTCTAATTATATGTGAACATGCAGTAAGCAACCAAGACTCAAGCAATGACCATCACCAACTCATTCAAAAATAATCGTGTCAAATCAATCCAGTTTCTAACCCATTGCCATCCCAGGATGAAAGATCACAGAGAGGCTTGGGTTTTTCTGGGGTTATTTTGGGGGGGTGTTTTTTTTTCTTTTTTGTGAGTTTTCTTTTCCCTGTCATTTTGGTTTTGAGGTGGGGCTTTTTGTTCCACATTCAGCTAGGTTTGGAAAGGAGAAATAATCGCTCGCCGTGTGAAACAGACCAACCTCAAGGGTCTTTGGGAATACAGGACTTTTATAACGTGCCATGAAATGAGATCTCTTTAATGTTTATCTTTACTTATTTATTTTACACTTGCTGTTTTGTGTCTTTCGATATCCAGACCACACGAGCTGGCTCCCCACTGTGACCCTAGCCCTACAAAGTATTTCTTTAAACCCCACGATAAGAGTAAGATTTACACGGCACCCTGGGGTTCACAAATGCCAGATGAATGTAAATACACATTTCTGCATGCACATGAAAGCGCACTGCAGTGGCATCCAGAGCTGTTTTAAAAATAATTATCTGCATTAGTCATGGGGTTGAGCAAGGAACACTTTTATAAAGGCAGAATTGTCAGCCTCCATACACACGCAGCTGAGCGTGGGGAGGTGCAGGCAGAGATCTAAGCTATTAAACCAGTTGATAAACACCTTACACCACTCAGCGTGAAAAATGAAGCTGTGAACTATACAACATATGTGAATTATCTTGTAATTTTATTATACAGGAGTTCACAGTACAACGTTGCTGAGAAGGCAGTAAAGCTTGGGTTGCAACTCCCAAGAAGCCAGACTCTGCTGCACAACTGAACAAGGGAACTCAATGCCTACTGTCGGTACCACAGGTCTTCAAGGGACATCTGCAATTTGTTTCATACAAAAAAAGCCTTGTTCGTGAGCTGTTGGACATGATACTCTACCTCCTCCTCCAAGTTTTGCCAGATCTTCCCTCATGTAGATTAAAATGTCTTTAGCTAAAAAAACACATCCACTGCAAATGAAACACCGCAACAAAAAGTACTTTTATCAAGATTGTCATTATGACTACAGAAAAATCTTCTTGAAAAACCTACACCCAACTAACCAACCTTTGATGCCCTTCCTAAAGGAAAACCATTAGACAGATGAGTTGACTGGGATCTCATGGGACACATCCAAAACACACCAAAACCCAACACAGGGCCACAAACCCAGGGGCAGGAATGGCCCATTACAGGTCACCAGTGCCCTTGGGCTGATTTGCCAGCCCTTGCCTTCAAGGGCTCCTTTGCACCTTCTTTAAATCATCCCCTCATGGAAAGGGGGGTCTCCAAGGACAGGGGCACAGCACGCCAGCGCCCGGGGCAGGGACCAGGTGGTTGCTGTGTTAGGGGCTGGTGAGGAGCTTCTGAGCGCTGCAGCTGCCTGAGGAGGGACACGTGGGCCTGTGGAAGTTCAGGTGAGAGGCAGGGGGCTGAGAGACTTTGGGGCTCCACAGGAGGAGAGACCTGGTGGGTTAGCTGTGGGTTTTTCACTGCGAGGTAAAGGGGGAAAGGAGTCAGCTTGCAGGCTGCTATACCAGGCTGGGCAGGCAAGGTGTGGGGGGCAGGCTACCTAAGTGGGGATCTGTTGCAATAAGTGATGGGGACATAACAGAGGAAGGTAAAAACACCTGGAAGTTGTGGACTGTGGTCCAGAAATCTGGCTACTTGCAAGTTGTCAAGAGACAGAAAATAATCAGTTAGATTCCTCTCCTCTTAACCATCCCCGTTTTATTATCTTGGCCCAATGCAGCAAGTTCCCTTCTTCTAAATAAATAGAACAACTGAAAACCACTGGCCACTGAAAAAAACCCAAACAGACCTCAGCTTTCTAATTGTTCCACCCCCAATAAATAAGAGAAAACTTAACAAACCATTTCAACAAAAACTCTAAAATATCCCCTTTTCCTTTAGCAACCACCTACAACACATGCACATAACTGGTGGCTGCATTGCAGACGCCATCTGTTCCAGCACAACAGCAACTCACCCACTTCTACCCACTCGATATGACCAGAATTTAACACTGCATGCTGTGTGCACAGGGGAGGCACATGTGTCGTGAGTGATGGAGGAGAGCAAACTAGGGTAAGGAAGGGACAATCACTGCTAAAGGGGGAGCAGGGTGCAGCTGAGATGAACCCTTCTCTTCAGGAGGACAAAGAGTTGGCTATATTCAAGATGGGGGGGGGGGGGGGGGTTTTTCGGGGGGAGAGC
>VZTL01054592.1:5684-18888 GCA_013400535.1 Scopus umbretta
ATTTAAATAGCTCTCAAGTTCATCCATTGTGCCTTCCCACCTAACTCCTATTGCTGTTCACCCAAATGGAAAAAAAAAAAAAAATCTACTTTCTACTTTTAGAAAGCAAAATTTCTTCTTGTTAATTTAGCAAGAAACAATTCTACTTTTAGGAGAAAAATCCAAGAATGGAAAATGGTTGGTCTTTAATTCACCCCAGAGGCAGCTGTTTTCCAAACATGGTAGAGTCACTGCCACATCTAACTGCAAACTGTTCATCCTGAACTTCAGTCCTCAGGGTGCTTTGGGTGCTCAGGGTCCTGTCGTTGAGGAGCAGGAGTGAGAACAGTGACAAAGCTGCTCTGTTGCACAAACTCTCCGTCCCAGCTCCAGGCTGACAGAAGTTTCATCTGGAGAAAGCTCTTTGCCCCACTGTGTTTGCAAATAGGGGTGGGGGGTAACACGGACAGAGTTTCATTTGCATAGACTTTCAGTGCATAATTCATTTGGTGACACTTTAGGAATTGCTATGAATAAATGCTAATTCAGAATTGTCAAAGTAGTAAAACTGGAAAATGAGGAGACATTGCATAGTGCAGCAATAATTTTTTTGAAGTGTTCAATTGCTTATTCTGTTCCTTGAGAAAGTCTTTTACTGAAAGGGAGGTTAACTTACATGTGATTGAATAAGCCTGGGTGAGATATGTGTGTATATATATATGTGTGTGTGTGTGTGTATATTATAAATAAACACCTCAAAGATTTATACGTGTTTCTTTTTCCAGAAGATATTCCACAGTTGATGTATCTTTTCACAGATCCCACCTACACCATAGTGTCACTCACTTATTTACCTCCATTTAGAATGAATGTATCTTTGGTATATCTTCAAACATAACTTGTATAGAAGGTTGTCCAGCAGAGACAAACTGAATGTTAATTGTAATAATTTGGGTTTGATGACTACAGCTCAATTGGTATATTAAATGCCGTGGAAGGTGGAAAGGAATTCCACACTCCCAAGTGCAAAGTACTTGACTAGAATTGGATTGAACCTACATGGTACAGTGTTGGTGTTAGAAGTGCATTGAGTCAAGTTTAATTTTCATCTTTGAAATCCAGAGAAATTCAGGCTTTACCCACTCTTACTTTCCATGGAAGTAAGCAGAAGTACATTAAGATTCTGACTCATATCTCTCATGGGCAGTTTATTCTAGAATAAATTGAGTCTGCTGTATTGCTTTTTAACTCAAGGATCTCTTCCTTCGTAATGCTGGTTAAGAGGACGGCAAAGAGGTGCATGGTGCCCTGGCAGCAGAGGACCGTCTTGCTCTTGATGGTCTTGGCTCTATCTTCCAAGGCTGAGCAAGAGCTGAGCCCCTCCTCAGTCCAGTCTTCAGTCTTTCACTCAACAGCACAAGACAGGGAGCCCAGGGCTCAGAGTTGCTAGCCAGCCTTTATCTAGGAGGTTGAAACAATAGTCTGGGTTTTTGGGGGAGCAGTAATTTGAGAAAATAGTTGAGGCTTGACTTTTCCCTTGATGTTTATCCAGTAGAAAGCCAAAGATCATGGAGGACTTGATATGTTTTTGATAATCCGTGCACTGCTGTAGAGTTTCATACCAACTGCATTGTCTTGACTGGGCTTTTAACTAGACTCAAGCTGTACATTGTAAATTGATTTGTCAAAGAACATGAGGGAGACTGTAAACATCAAGAGTGGTAACCTTGGATCAGTAAACATAAATGCAGTTCTCTAGCTTTGCCTGGAGTTTCACAGTCCTCTGGGTGGGCAAAGTGATCTGCTTACCAATGACCCCAAACAGATTGTGAAAAGAAACAATAGGACTGAAATGCTTTATGCACATGGGAAATAATTAAGACATTAAAAAATTGTTCTCTACATGTTATGTGAGAATGATTCCTCCCCCTCACTTTCCAGTGCACTGGGGAGATAGTAGCTGGAAGAGAAGGCCAATGGGGTTTTTTTTGTTTGTGTTTGCTTTCAAATTGCAGCCTGAAATGTTTCTTTAATTAAATCCAAAGGAAAGAAGTTGCCTTATTGATTTCCCCAGAGATGTTTCTGGTTGATACAAAGGCGGTACAAGTCTTCTCACCTCTTCAGAGGCTAACTTCAGGCACATTTCCTGTGTCATCTTCTTATATTGCTGGACACAGACGCAAGCTATGAAGTAGATATCAAAAAGTTATGGAGCTCTAAGTGTTCTGGCAAATAGCAGCATGACCCACCGGCTAAAACAAACCTTAAATCCAAGCAAATGTACCAGTGCAGTACTGAAACTTTTAGCACTTTCCTGCCTGCCCAGTTTTCTGCCACCTGCTTTGTCTGTCTGTGAGGGCATCGCCACCCCTTGCCTGGCATTCTGTAACTGTCTTTCAATTACTGTTTTCTGAGTGTCTCTCCTGATCCTGACCAATACTGGAGGGGCAGAGTTGTAAACTGAGTGAGTCTCAGTGCTGGAAAATCACCTGAGAAACAACTGTTCTTACAGGGCTGCCGGCAGGAGAAAAAGCAGAAAAAGTACATATTTTCAGATTAATTTTGCAGTCCCTGTTGTTGCAGGCCAAAGCTACTTGGACAGCCCACATAGCCATCTGCGTTTCAGAGTGCTTACCTGAACTGAACTGCCATTTTTTTAAATTTTATTTCAGGCTTATCATTAGCTTTGAACAGAACTTTGTCAGGTCTAGGCAGGGAAGGCAAGGACATAGCTGTTGGCCAAGTCTGTCTCCTGCCACCTTCAACAGAAGAAGTCAACCTGTCAGGGGCTGGTTTGCCTCAAGGTATCATGTGGCAGTTATTTGTTAGTCCTGTTACCATTGACCTGCTGACAGTGAATCCAGCTCCTGGTTATGGCCATACAGAAATTATAAATTAGGCATTGGAAACCCAGAGACAATGATTATTTTGCAAAGGGCCAGCTCCCGAGTATGTGTTTACACACACGCTTGTGATTTTGCAGTGAAGGCTTTCTCTGTCCATCATTCCTACAGACAATGAACCCCAGTTGTTGATGCATCTCTCAAAGATCTGAAACTAAGCTTTCAGAGACCTGCTCTGGGGCCTTCTCTATTAGAAGAGAATTTACAAAGGAATACATTAGAAGGTCTTACAGCGAGCAATGACTTGCAAGGAAACATGCTTTAAAAGCAAAACTATTGTTTAATGGTGCCAAAATTCATTCATTCTTGCAAAGCCTCAGATTTTCTTGCTGCAGCACATTCATTCTTAAATGTCAGACTCCATGCACGCAGCCCAATTTGGTATTTATATGATGAACACTGCAAACCAATGCTCCTTAATATAGTTGCAGTCTTGTGATAGGATTATTTCCCTTGTGAAAAAGCAGGATATTAAGTCCATTAAAAGATATGTGAAGTATGGCAGGTGCACAGCAATTTTGCAAGACTGAGGGAAAAAATGATACCTTGATATGCTGAGTTGAGGCCTTTTCTAATTTTTGACAGTTTACATTTCCATGCTATCTGGTAAAAATCCTCTTTGGTTAGCACCACCGGAGCAAATTCAACTCTCAGCAATGTGGGTGTAGATCTGGAGTAATTCCATTCTGAACAACAGAGCTTCTTCAGACGTACTCTAGACCCGCTGTTACACAGGTGACACGATGGAAAAAGACTGAGAGGAATCCAGCTTGTGAAATTTGATTACCAATGGCTTGAGCACTGCTTGTGTTTATCCCCAGGAGAATTACAGCTGGTGAGGTGAGGGACCCATTCCGTGAGAGGAAAGCGCCTTATTTCAGACTTTTTTGGTAAGAAACAATTTGAAACAGAGACCTCGCTCAGAGCCATACAAGTCTGCATCTAATGGTGGTTTGTGTCACTGGTCCCACTCTGCCTGGTGGGGAAATGGGTCACAGAGACAGAAATTGCTCCAGGGCGCTGGGAAGCCACAAGCAGAGGGAAGACCAGAGTCTGGTTTGGAGCGTGAGGCAGGTGCATCAGCTGTATTGGAAGGAAGCACTGAAGTAAAGGTAGGTGTGTACAAAACAACTGGTTGGGCTTTTGCATACAGTTGGGCAAAGACTTTGCAGGACAGGAAGAGTATATGTGTGTGTGGATCAAGAAATGATTGTTTCATGCCAAGTTTCAGGGTGCCATTCAGCCAAGTTTCCATTCTTCTTCCACTCCCCTCCCAAAACAGCCAGATTAACAACAGGGTGATGCAGCTTCCCACTTGCCAGGGCCAGATTCTGCAAACCCGTCCATCAAGGCAGCCACTGGCTTCCAGAGGGGACCATAGAGGCAGCGTGAGTGTGTTTTAAGGAGGGGAGGAGAGATGCTTGTCCAGAAGGGATCCAAGGCCAGCCACCCAACGACGGGTGTCCCCTCCACCCCACTTTCCCCATTCCTTCCCTTCCCTTGCTGTGCTAGTCAAGCTGTGATTTTGCCTTCACAGGCAGGGCTGGAGTGGAATGTTGCTGTATGCCCCCTCTGGCTTGTGGTAGCTGCATCTCATGACTGCCATGTTGCTAAGGCTTTTGTGACTCTTGTCCAAGCCTAGCAGCTGGATTTTGGCAGCCTTCCAGGTACTTCCACTAATGTAACTCAAAGTTACTGCAGGAGATTCAGGATGCTGCTGGAGATTCTCAGGAGATTCAGGATGCTGCTGGACTCTTAGCGTTGCTCACTTTTCCTGACTGCCCTTCTCCAAGGCTTTAGCTTTAATCCTGGGTAGTTTACATCGCTGGAGTCATTAGAAGTGGGACCAGTGTGCTTCTCCCTGATTATGTATCACACCAACATTTCATCAGAGAAGGGCGCAGCTCTGGTGATGTATGACACTAGTGCATCATCAGTCAGCCATCGCAATAATGATGCATTAACATAATATGCCTTCAGGATGGAGTTGTACTGATGATATATTTTCAAAAAGATGGAGTCCCAGAGAAAAGAAACAGTCTGGAGCTAATTCAGTATGAATATGGCCACCAAGAGCACACAGTGTGCAGCTGATTGGGATAAAAAGGATGATTTTACTTTACCCACTCTGACCCTGATCCTTTATTTTTCCCTTTTAATCTTTCCTTTTTCTTTCCCCCCTCCTTGCTTCTTTTCACCTCCACTAGCACTTTTCCCCTCTTACTCTTTGTTCCTTTCTCTTCTTCTTTCTTTTTTCTTTTTTTTTTTTTTTCACACTGGTGACTCTCATGGCCACTGGCTTTATTCATATATTCTTGTCTCTCAGAGCCTGACCTTGTGTCATGCTGTATAACTTAATATTATCCCACTAGAAACTTTTTCCCGCCTCTGAGTGAGATAATATTAAGGTGACCTGTAAGTGCAATAGATAAAAATCTCCAGGCCATCTAGGAAGTGACATTAAAAATCATCACAACCCTTAAGTGATGGAGGGGAGGAAATCTTATGGGATCTTTCCTTGGCAAACGCAGCAAATGTGGGCTGAGGAGTGGTTACCCCTGGGATTTCTCATAGCCTTCAGCTTCTGGAAGATGAGAAGTGTGTTAACCCATTCACACAGCTAACAATATTAAAACAACAAACAGTGCTCAATCAAACCCAGATTGTCATCTTTCATTGGATAAAAAGTAACCTTTCTAATAAACATTTCAACTAATAAAGACTACAAAAGTAATTATACTATTAGCTTGCTAGCCCCTGACACCCAGACATTCATTTCAAAGTAACTTTCCTGCAGTGTTTAGACAGAGACAATTGAATGACGGAAAGATATTATACCAAGACGAAACATAAATAAAATTGGCTTCAGTCTCGTCTGGAATTCAGGCTATACATGGAACTCAGATAATGCCCTCAGTCGAGTACTAACGTGTTGTTAGCATCCACCTCAAGAACAGATGAATTCTAGGAATTTGATCTTTCAACACTTTCAAATGTATATTCTGTGAAATAAAGTATTTCGCAATACCTTGAAATACCAAAGCATTTTGGAATAAATATTCACCACGGGAAATGCAACAGACCTTTTGTGACATTTACAGTTATTTGCAATTTTTGTTTTTACTTTACTTCTTGATTTATTAGTACTGTTATTTATTCAAATTACATTAATACTCAGAGATTCCAATCAGGACAAGGCAACCTGTTGTGAAAGGACCAGGGCACACACACTTAGAAAGGCAGTTCTTGCTTGGGTACTTAATCACCACATCCTGAACAGTGCAGGATTTCTCTTTATGTTTAGAGTGAGTTAAAAATCTCCTGAAAAATGCAGGGGCTTGTAGCCCTGGTGGCTGAAATCATCTGTTTATTCATGTATAACTCAGGCACATCAGTGTGCCTCAGCACTGAGCTGAACTGACACAACAAGTGTTGATTTTCCGTGTCTAGCTTGTGGCCTCTCTGCTATAAAAGCTACTAAGCAGGTCAGCTGTGGAGACATGCAGAAAATGGACTGTAGCCCCCTCTGCTCATTTTTGATAGCCTACCACGCTCACTGCAGCCAGGACCGGGAAGCAGTGACCTGCAAGCTCGGTGTAGTTCTGCTCTTGTTGCTCCAAATTCATTTCCAGTTAAATTGTTCAGGTGGGAAACTGTAGTATCGCTGGAATGGATGTCTTGCCTTCATCTACTTCCAGCATGAGCTAATTCATCCTCAGCTCATCCAGATGGAAAAGCAGGTAGTTTTATTCCCATTTTACAGGTAGTGAAATTGAAGCAAATTTAATTGCCATACTCAGAGTCATAAAAAGAAGGAAGAGCATGAAGTAGCTTAGAAGTAGGAGTCTGCTATTCTTAAGCACCAATTCTGCTTCAGCCCAGGAAAACCAATTCTGCATTTAGCTTTTACCCCTTCTGAAATACAACTTCTAAATATCTATTCATTAAGTATCAGCATGAATAATCTTGCAGTTCTTTGATGTTCTTTTCCCATAAACTGTCATGAGTTCCTCTACCAGTATTAGGTCATAAAGGTTTGGCTTGCACAATAAATGCTGCCATATATAGCTAAGAGATGATCTCTGTTACTCTCTAGCACCAAAGCTCTAATTGGCTAGTGAGATTGATTAACATGTGAAGCAAAGCTCAGGTCTTTAATCAATCTTAGAAGTCATTTATTGAGAGGATATGACAAAGCCATAAAGGTTATTGCAAATGACATATTTTAATATTAAAACCAGAACCTTCTGCCTTTGTAGAGGTTTGAATATGCTTTTCCCCCCTGTTTATAATAAATTAAGATTAAAATTAAGCAGATACAAAATAAAAGGACGAGTTCAGGAATGTAAGCCTCTTTATCATTAGTCAGTAATATCCAGAGCACTGAAATTCTTTGCCCCGGAATGCCTCAGAGCCCAGCCCAAGGTTCATTCACCCCAGCTAACACCTACTATCACTCCAAAGTGGTTACTTATCATCATGTCTAATCTTGATGAGAAATTGGAAAGCACTATGCACACTATTCTCATTTCTCTCTTTGTAGAAGTAAGGTTGAATAAAGTATAGGTGGTTACATGAAATGTCGGTCTCAGTGTATAAAGAAGTTATATGCTGAGGGCTGATCCCCTGCTCTACAAGGCAGAAGGGAGCATTTATCCTGCATAGATAGCAGATTCAGAATGGATCCTCAGGGAAGGTTAGGGTTGTAAAGATAAACCTGTTCCTAAATCTGAAAGCTCAGCCCGAGACTACACTTCTATGTAAGGAAGGGCTGTGCCAAGAAATTGCATAAGCATCTGACAGCTTGCTAGCTGGATGAAACAGAGAGAGACACCTCTTGGGTGATCTAACATATAGATAGTTATAATTATGTTTTTCTATTTCTATCCACCTGTCTTGAAATTGAGTAACTATGCTGTTAAATTTGGATTGCAATAAAAACAGTCATCATTGCATTTACCTTAACATTTGCCTTGTGTTAAGAGTGACTTTAGAGTAACTGGAAGTCATCCCATTATAAGGACTTGACAAGTGTCAAAAAACAGAGTCCTGGACCAACACCTAGAATTATCTCATAGGTAGAGCTGCACAGGACTGCCTAGTGACTTGTTGTTCAGGTCCTCAAGGACACCCAAAGAAGGTGTCCATTGCTCTTCTTGGCCCAGGAGCTTCTCCAAAGGACCAGAACAGAAAGCAACAGCCAGGATAAGAATTTACTGGTAGTTACCATTTTTCCAAATATCACATTTTCAGTCTTGCTCTGACTACAGGTTTCTTACCACTTAGCTTTTTGTTTGTTCAGCTGCTCTTCAGCTCCTTTTCAGTCACCTAAGGTGAAATGAAAGACCAGTCACATTCAAGATCAAGCAAAACTGTCATAATAAGAATTTCCAGGATGGTTCAGGATAAGCCCAAATTCATCCCCTAATGCAGATAGTATGAAACAAGGAGCAGCCAAGTGTGATAGTCACATATCTTGCAAAGAAGAAGGAATTTAATTCCACAAAATTTGCAACCTAGATTGTCAGGTAAGGAAACTGAGGCACAGAGAAATCTACAAATTTTTTACCCTGTGACCACACAAAATAGCAAAGGAAGTCCAAATGTCTGAAATGCAATTCCAAAACCTTGACCATGAGACCAACCTCCTTTTTATTTTTTTACTTTTGCCAGTCATTGACATGTAGAAGAAGCAACTCTAAATGCATGTCCTCAGCATTGAAACCATGTGCATAAGAAGTGGGGATTTCCATGGGCAATTGAGTGATCTGGCACAAAAAGACTTAAGTGAAAGACCCCACTACTGATTGCCAGAAAGCCAGTGCTTAACCTAAGCAGAGTAAAACCCATACCTTTGGTTTCTCTGACCAATGTAAAAGTCTCCTAAGAAAAGAAAAGGCCAGCAACAGATAAGAGAGGAGATGTGCAATTTTGTTTCTAATGATGGAGTCTGTATGACCCTTAATCACCTTCTCCCACCTTTGGGCTCTCAGTGCCTGAAGAGCAACAGATGTGTAGCTGGTAAGGCTAAATTAGGGCCAACAGCACAGCAAGATGGCTAGGGAAAAAAGAGAACATTTTTTCAGATGCTAAGCCTGATATTCTGCCTTTTATTGTGCAGGAGTGTCATAATGAAGGAAGTGTGCATGTAGAAATTAGAGATGGGAAAGGCTATCAGGTGATCTTGCCCATCCTCCTTACAATGAGAGAAGTTCTGAAAGAAATATAGTATTAATGTGGGGCCAAAGAACAGAAGAAAAGGCAGGAATTAAGTGAAATAAGTCCCAAAAGCATTACTGGCTGTTATATGTAATACAAGTTAATAAGTAACATTAAGGCAGATGTGGACATTACTTGGCCATTTAGATGTGTGTGTGTGAAGTTATTAATGACAGACAAGTTCTAATATATCCTGTCCATATCCACAGTAAAAGTCAGAAAGAGTCCTCATTCAATAGTGTGATGAGGCAGTTAATGAATGATCCAGCTATTTGGTCTATATTTTTAGTGCATTTAAATAGAATAACTATAATACGGTAACTACAGCTGATATCCAGCAAGTGAAGAGAGAGAGAAAGAGGAAGATGACATTTCTTTGCGGGAAAAAGGGCTGGAAGCATTACTTCAAAGTTCACACTTGCTCAAGACTGGCAGGAAACATGGATGAGAGGATGTATCACATGAACTACTGCACTCCAGGAACCTCTATCGCGGCACAACCCTGGTCACGAATGTCACCAGGGAAGAATCATATCCTGATCTAGTTCATTTTACCAGGGTTCACTGCAAGCCAACGCTATCTGTTGTGGAACAGGGGGTTGCTGGTTACTGTAGTTTAGATGAGCTGGGGACTCTGTGCCTGAAACACCCTCAAACCTGCATCACAGTGGTGGTATTGTAAGCAGAGAACAATTCATGACAGCTAAGGAGCATCCTACAGACCTGTCCAGCTCTTACTAGCTCTCAGAAACCTCCTCAATACCAAGAACAAAATATAAAACCAAAACCTGGTCATAGCACTGCCTCTACATGCAGTCTGTGACTGTGTGTGACATAGCCTATAGTCTCTGTAAACACAGAAGCTAACAACACTCCTGATGCTTGGTGGTCTTAGAAATTCTGCATGGGGCTCATTTGCAGAGGTGGTGCTGTCACTGCCTGAGTAGCAGATTGCAAGTAACTCCATGGTCCCAAAGTGCTCCATCCCAGCAGCCATCCCTGACCATGTTCTCCAAGCAGATGGCTTGAACTCCTTGGCATGCACCAAGATAGCCTGAGCTCAGCAGGGCAGGATCAGCTCCACTGGCATAACTGGGCTTGTGAGACAGGAAGGAAAATCTCGTGGTGTGTGAACACAGCCCATGTTCATTGGAAGCAAATAGCATGGGTATAAAATGCGGCCAGACTTCTTGTGTGAGTTGGGACCAGAAAAAATGCACACACAGAACAAAGATGGAGGTCATCAGCTACTAGGAGAAACAAAATAGTTCGGTAATGAAAAAAAAAAATTGGTCCTACAGCTTAAGTGCACTGTCCAGTCCTTTTTGGATTCAACATACCCAATGATGAGTGTTTCTCATACTGTTGTTTAGAAAGGGTTTGGGGGAAAGGAGATGGTTTAATCTCATGACCGACCTTTACAAAGTATTTACATACACAAATAGTTAAAATGTGCATAGCACCTCTCCTGTTTGCCAATTTGTCCGAGTCAGTAAGCCCCTCCTGAAGAGCCCTTTGCACCTGCAGCAGTCTTGATCCCCCCTGTCTCCACTGGCCTGCTGGTGGGACATGGGTGTCTTCCTGGGATGCTGACTCACCGGGGTGATCGGGCTGCATCATTGCGTAGGGTGACGCTAGTGCTGGGGTGTCTAAAGAGGGAGGTCAATGCAGCCCGAGCACTGGGTCTTATTCTGAGGCACCAATCTCAGCTTCTGAACACGGGGATGGGAATCTCTCCAAAGAAGGAGTTCAGTAAGGTAAATCCCAAGATGCCCGTATCTATGCATCTGGAGAGAAGGCCCACAGTACAGATATTAAAAATGTGGTTTTTAAGAAGGCAATTAGTGTCATGTGACTTCCTTGTGGGATGTTTCGCTCTCCCAGAGGTTGTAGATGAGGGACTGAAAAGCAGTATTCCCAACCTTTTTTCCCAGAGAGCTGAGCTATCATATTTCCCACCTTCCCGCAAGGGTTAACGAGAAACCTTTTCCGTGCCCCTGACTTTGTCTTCCCCCCTTTCTATATTCTTGCTTCCCTTGCCGAATCCATTTGCAAATGATATCACTTGTCTGCATATTGTCACTTGCCGCCTGCCCACCCATTTATCAAGTGTCTGCAGCTCGGCGCAGGCTTGCCCTGTCCTCCCTGCTCCATTGTTCCTCTTGACCCAGGGGAAGGTGTGTGTGTGTGAGACGGGGAGGGAAGATGGGGTCTCTCCCACAGCACCGGGAGCCAGGGCCGGGCAGCGCGGGCAGCGGCAGGCAGGCAGTGCAGCTGGGAAGACACAATTACACCAGGAGACTGACAGCTCCCCCTCCCCGTCTGGCATTGACGGATGACCTTGCAGGGACAGCAGCCCTGGGCCTCCCCACAGACATTAGCTGATATAATGGGCTAGACTGGACATGCCATACTGAGAACGTAGGAGGTAGGTAAATCATCCCAGCTCCGTGGAAATAAACTCCGCCATTTACTTTCACAATAGGTTTCCCCTCAAACTCATAAACTTGTTTCTCAGTAACCCTAAAGCAAAATGATCATGGAATTTGAACACAACATTTACCAAGTCCTAATGAATAACATAATTATCACTTTATGCAAATCAAAGCTCATTTGCATCTGTGAATATTTAACTATTAAAAACAACGCTTTGATCTTGAATAAAAATATGTATATCACATAATCATAGCCTTATGGAACATGAAAAATATCTTTTTTTTCTTTCTTTTTTTCAACTGTACAGTTTTGCTGTGCTCGGGTTTGCTGTTTGAACCTTCTCGGCAGGGACTCCATCCATGGAGCTTCTTCCCCGAGGATGTCCTCTGGGGTCTCTCGGTGGCTGTCATCCCAGCTGGGCACATCAGGCCTTTCTCTTCAGGTCACTTCATCATTGAGCATGGCAGCCTTCCTTCACTTTGCTTTCTTCTCCCCTGGTACTGTCCACTTTAGTGGCAGGAGCAAACCCCATCTCCGGAGCCCAGGTGGGCCGAGTACTAGTGCGTTACACACCAAGCCGGAGATATTGTGGAGAGATGGGTACTTTATACATTAATTATATAAGGGAAGAAGTCAAACTCTGCTTGCATATTTAAATCGAGCCACAGTGATGCAGATATTTCTCTTAGGGGAAGATTAGCAGGGATGACAGAGGAAGCACAGGAAGTGGGAAGTCTATCCCGGGACACTTCCCCACTGAAAGCTCTGAACCTTGTTCACAGAATAGCCCAGTCAGTTTGGGCCAAGGATCTAGAAGTATCTAGGTGCCCAACACCCACTGATAGCACCTTAAAATTGCTAAGAAGCAGCTATTTGTGCTGGTCTGGGGATTCAAGCCATGCACAGTGAGAGGTTAAATGATAAAGCTTCTGTTTTCATATACTGGAGTTGTTATCACTAGCTGTTGTCCTGGCTTAGGCTTCATTCACAATAAAAATTAGAATTGAAGAAACCCTCCACTTCACCAAATAGTTCCTTGTCTGCAAAGATCTTTCTTTGTTATTAAACCAAATGGACTAATAATGTGTATCTGGCCACCCAAAATTCCCCCAAAGGCTGTCATTGATTACAGCCCTTGATCAACGAGGTTATCTAGTAAGTGGCCTCAATGTGCCTACCAAACTGGGGTGGGTAAAGAACATCAGGGCATTAATTGCTTTCTTCTATCTGGTGGCTTAATGTGCCTCGCCCAGGATGTGAAAGAGTCGCTGCTCCTCCTCCACTGATGGAGGCATCCCTTCTCTGCTCCCCTGCCCTGTATCCCCTCCTCACTCCAGGCTACCAGTAACTGCCCTGCCCTGCCTCCCTGCCTGCAGTAATCCTGTACCTAATGGAGCCAGACAGGGACACAAAGCTTGTGCTTGACACTAACTTAGCGAGGATGTAGGTGTTCACCTAGGAAAACAAAAAAAAAGTGGTTCCAGCTCTTAGCTCCAACCTCTGCTTAATTATTTTGCCCTGAGGAATTTTTTTCTGGATCAAGGCTTGGTACCTATATCTCCTTTTCCCAGGTAATCTTGCCTGGGATAAAAAAAAAAAAAAAAAAAAAAAAAAAGCTCCACCACATTTTTTTTTTTTTTTTTTTTTTTTTTTTTTTTTTTTTTTTT